>CM058232.1:20001283-20118570 GCA_030180135.1 Orychophragmus violaceus | reverse complement strand
GTCTTGCAGAGCTGGGCAGAGGAGAAGCTCAAGAACAATGAGTGCACACCAGAGGACAATGTGCTCTGAACGTGACGGTAGGCTGTTTGCAACTGTGAGTTTTCTTCTCCTCTTAGAGGTTTACGTTTTGGTTGAATCGATTGCGACAAGCTTATAGACCAATTTGGCTGGCAGAGGCTTGACGAGTTGCTGATTTATTGTGCCCAAACACTGACTTCTCGTCAACCTCACGTGTTGCTCCGCCGTGGTGTCTTCTTCGTCCACCGCTTCGACAATTCAGCTAACTTTTGTTTAGGCGAAATGCAGTGTGTTCATGGATCAATACTATTAAAATGGGTATGTGGCATACGTTCCAGAGGTTTGTAAACTGATTAAAAACTTTCTATGATTTGAGAAGTCTTTACGTTTACCTCACTCAACTGCAAGGTCCCTTGGATTTTACAGGAAGACTTTTGACTCGAAAAGGTTCAGTAATTCGCTTCATCGAGTTTACATATAGACAAAGCTACTTGCTGGTGTATATTATCAGAGAAATGCAAATTTTTTAATCTTCTTATAACTTTGTTAAACTAGGTATTTCGAGACATTGAGTGCTTACGCACTAGATGTGGATATATCACTTATGGTCGGAGGTAAGGATGTTAAAATGGGTAATTGCCCATATGGGTACCCAAAACCCAAAGAAAAATTCAAACCCAAAACCCTACTATTATAACAGAAAAAGAAAAGGGTTTAAAATGGGCAGGTACCCATTGTTTATGGATTCACAATGGGTTTACTTAATTGGGTTTTGGGTACCCATGGGTTTTTAAATTACATCAATGATCATAATTTTATAATTAATCATTTATTAAATTACATCAATGATCTTATTTTCCTTAAAAAAACTTAAAATTCTATTTTCCCGACAAATTATAAATTTTTATTTTCACGCAAAAACGTAAAATTTTGTTTTCCCGTCAAAAACGTAAAATTCTATTTTCCCGCAAAAAACATAAAATCCCGTTTTCCCGCCAAAAACATAAAATCATCTTTTCCGCCATAAACATAAAATTTTGTTTTCTCACCAAAAACATAAAATCCCGTTTTCCCGCCAAAAACGTAAAATCCCGTTTTCCCGCCAAAAACGTAAAATCCCATTTTCCGCCAAAAACATAAAATCATGTTTTCCCGCCAAAAACGTAAAATTTTGTTTTCTCGCCAAAAAGTAAAATCTCGTTTCCCCGCCAAAAAGTAAAATCTCGTTTTCCCGCCAAAAACGTAAAATCCCGTTTTCCCGCCAAAAACGTAAAATCATCTTTTTCCGCCAAAAACATAAATTTTGTTTTCTCGCCAAAAACGTAAAATCTCGTTTATATTTAGACCCGTTTAGGCCCATTTAGGTATGTTTATATTTAGACCCGTTTAGGCCCGTCTGGTTAGGCCCATTTAGGCCCGTTTAGGTCCGTTTATATTTAGACCCGTTTAGGCCCGTTTATGTCCGTTTAAGCCCGTCCGGTTAAACCCGTTTATATTTAAACCCGTTTAGACCCATTAGGCCCATTTAGGCCCATTTAGACCCGTTTATGTCCGTTTAAAACCGTCCGGTTAAACTCGTTTATATTTAAACCCGCTCAAGCCCGTCTGGTTAGGCTCGTCTGGTTAGGCCCAATTATATTTAGACCCATTTAGGCCCGTCTGGTTAGGCCCATTTAGGCTCGTTTATATTTAAGCCCGTTTAGGCCCGTCCGTTAACCCGTTTATATTTAGGTCCGTTTAGGTCCATTTATATTTAGACCCATTTAGGCCCGTCCGTTTAGTCTCGTTTAAAAGTACGAAACCCGTTTAAAATTTTTTGAAAAAAAAATAACGGATTAAACGGACTAAGGAAATGTGACAAAATGTTAACATTTAGTACAAAACAATATTAGTATCAAAGTGTGGATGGGTACCCATGGGTATACCCAAAACTCAATAAGCTATACATGGGTATTACCCATTGACAAAAAAAGTATTTGGGTTCATTATAATTGGGTTTTTATTAGTTGGGTTTTTGTGGGTTGGGTTTGGGTTGGGTTATTTTACCCATTTTAACATCCCTAGTCGGAGGTGACTTGGCATTCACAGGAGAAAGGAGTGAACTTATCTGGAGGTCATAGAGCTCGGCTTGCTTTGGCCAGGTTTTGATTTTTCTCTCCTATGCTCTTTCACCATCTACAGACTACATATTGAGTGTTTTGTTGCTGATGATTTTGTGTGTGCATATATAATCAACAAGGCTGTTTATCATGGTTCACACGGGTATCTGCTTTATGATGTATTGAGCGCAGTGATTCACAAGTAGGCTGCCGGATTTTGCAAAGAGCACTTTTGGGTCCTCTTGTTAACAAAAAGACTCGTATTATGTGCACTCACAACATTCAGGATAATTTCAAATCTCATTTACAATGCAGCCTGCAGGTTTATCAAGACTGATCAGTGTATGTAGTTGAGATCACTTATTTCACATTTAAATGTCTTGTTATCATTTTGTTTTCTCATAACGTCGAGCTCTTTCTATCATGACAGGCGATATCTTGTGCAGACATGGTTGTTGTGATGGACAAAGGAAAAGTGAAGTGGTCAGGAACTGTTAAAGACAAATAAAAGGAAGAACGAGTTGTCAACGATTCTTGATCAGATTAAAGAATTTGGGGAGCAGTTTGTGATTGTCGACGAGCAACTAGAGTCTCAAAGTAAACTGCTTGCATTGAAGTCAATGGAGTTAGTTTCTAAAGAGAAGGACTTGGGACATGTGAAAGAATCCATCGAGCTTTCCAATTCTGACCTTGAGCTGAAAAAGAAGATGGTTCAATCACTAAACAATGAGATAAGAGTTTATGTTTTAAGTTGAACTTGTGTTTGTGTTTTTGGTATACATGAGTATGTATTGCTTGTTTTGTTTGTGGATGTTTATGTTTAAGTTGGAGAAAATGTAAGTTTGATCTTTTGTTTGTAATTATACGTTTATAAACTTTAAATATATTTTTACAATTCTAATTGATTTCCAAATAATATAAATATAAATAATAAAATTTATATAGCTTCAATTAAAATTAAATATGGCAAAATATAAAAGTGTTTATAAGATTTACAATCACCATAAAGATTGGTCATTATAGATAATAATATAGCACCGACAAAAATGCTAGTATAAAGTATAATACAACCCTAAAATACTGCCACCACAATATCTACTATTGCACGAATAATATGCTACATTAATCTATAAAATGGCGATAAACCAATGCTACTGCAAACTATATAATCACATCAAAATTAACGCTATCTTAGACAGATATTTTATAGCATACAAAATTAGTGCTATCGTAGATGGCTTACCTAAGATGGCAGCGGCAAACATAGCGTTTATGGAAACGCTACAATAGACATATGATAGCACTAATGTAAGCCGTTTAGTTGAAATGTTTACGATTCGGTAAGCCGTTTTACTATTATACAACTCCGTCTTTAAACAAATGTAAAATGTTTAATTAGGTTAAGTAATTATACATTAATGTTTCGAATATTATCGTGCCGATATTGTCATAGACAAATATTTTTTTAAAAAAATTTCAAAACCTTTGACAAATGGGATAATCCAGTATAACTGCTACAATATGTAATAAACATACGATCGCTATAATCATAAAACATTTCATATCTAATCTTACTGGATTCGTGCTTTATGTAGAAGCACCGAAGAATCACAAAGAGATGCCTATCGGCATCCTTCGAAAACCATCTGTTGAGTTCGTAGGCAGCTTTACCGATTATTAAACACTGGAGACTCCATAGGCTATTAGAAAAAGTATTCCAAGTTGGTTACTGATTTTTCTCTTGTTTGGCTTGTTTTTTTTGCGCAGGATTTCGCAGACGCATTCAGTGTCTACCGATTTCCCTGGTAGTGTCGCTCGACATTGACCTCGGAACAGTGTTTTGAGATCAGTGTATGCCAAGTCGACATACTCGAAGCAACCAGAGCGAAGAACTTCTGAACCTCAGACTTGAGGAGCTTGCTAGACTAGAGAGAACGAACAGAAAGGTCAAAGAACAAGAATGATGAACAATCGTTTGATTTTGAGATTAGATGCTGAAAGAGTTCTGAGAGACCAACAGAACAACACCTACAATGATCAGGGGCAAAGGATTGATGCTGAGGTACGAGTGATCCCTGAACCTGAACCTGAACAGCCTCAAGGTCAGGAGCAGATGGTTATTGCTGAGAGGACTCTTGCTGACTACAACCGTCCGGATGAGTTTTTCGCTAACCGGTCAGCAATTGTTCCTCCTTCTTTTGAGAGGAATGACTTTGAGATCAAGACTGTCTACTACGCTATGTTGAGACAGCACCCCTTCCATGGTCTCCCACATGAGCAACCCATGGACCACATTGAGGATTTTGAAGCCTTCATCACTGGAATGAAGTACAATGGGGTGGATTATAGCTTCTTGTATCTGAAGCTTTCCCATACTCTCTTGCTGGAGAGGCTGCTGCTTGGCTGAAGAAACTTCCACCTGGTAAGTTGACTACTTGGGATGCTGTGAAGAGAGAGTTCCTGCGACACTTTTATGATGATGCTCGCTCAGATCAGCACAGACAGGACATTCTGACATTTGTTCAAGGTCCTACAGGGCCTCTTAAGTCTGCTTGGATGAGGTTTAAGATGTACCAACGTGACTGTCCTCATCATGGATTCTCTGAAGTAACGCTACTAGGCATATTCTTCAGAGGGATTGATCTCAATTACCAGTATGCATTGGATGCTGCCAGCAATGGCAATTTCAATACCAAGACTCCTGTGCAAGCGAGATTGCTGATTGATAACTTGGTAAGTAGTAACAGCACCGAGACTGCTTCTAGGAGATGGAAAGAGTCTGGTGGAAAGATTGATAATCTGGAGATGAGTGATATCAGGAACAAGCTGAACTCTGTTCATAGTTTGTTGACCGGTAAGAAAGCTGTCAACTTTGCTCAAGAAGTTAAAGTGTTTGAAGCTGAAGAAGACTGCCAAGAGGAGGATGTGAACTACATCAGTGGCTCTGGATTCCAAGGAAACAGGTTTGAAAATCAGCAAGGTAACAAGTTCTTCAATGGTTGACAGAAGAGTGCTTTCACAAGCAACCAAACCTCTTGTGGATATGGTCAGAATGTTGGTTATCAGAAACCTTTTCAGCAAGGTAATTCTTATCAGAGGACTTATGGATCATCCTCCTATCAGACACCTCCTACTGCTAATACTCAAGAGAGCAAGATGGGTCCAGGAATGATGCGAATAGCTGAGCTTCTGCTGCTGTATTTTGGGTTCGGAGATGTTATTGATGAGAGTGTGTATCAGGATGCTCGTTTAGTAGCTGATTTGAACATGGGAGCTATTTTTTCCCATCACTTGGAGGACCTCAAGACACGAGTATTCGGTGGGAAATTAAAGAAGACAGAGTCTGTTGGAAGTCTTCTCACTCCTATTTTCGACCACTTTCGAATTGACAGGAGTCAGATGTCTAGATGCACTACAAGGTCCACGATGGACTTTCAACATCTGAAGAGCATGCACTGGATCAAAGGAGATACCAATGGGAGACAGTTCTTGTAGCACTTCACGGATACATCAGACGTCGAGCGTTTGTTTCCCCTCCCAGCGACTGAGTTTACGACTATCACGGACGATCCTCTCTCGCTTTCTTTTCATCCCAGTGCGGACCTTTGTAGAGCTGTCCCACGCCGAGCTACTGTGCTCCGAGGTGCATCTTCTAGAGTTGTTGCTTCTGCTTCTGAGCATGAGCATGTCCATGCTGATGATCCAGACGAGACCTATGGGTTTCCTGAGCTTCCCGGACCAGCAGAAGACATGCCACCACCGCAATTCCAGAAATGGGCAGCAAAGGTGCTTAAGGGCATATGGAAGACGGTTCACAAGATGTCATGCCAGCAGTCTCAGCGCGTTCACCACCCACAGCCACGACGTCGTGCACCTGCACCAGCTCCTACACACATCAGCTCAGAGGAAGAGGAAGTCGAGGTAGCTGCTGACTCCGATGAGGATATGGATGATGAGGACTCCCAGGAGTTCTAGACTTGCAGCTGCTACTGGTTTTGTTTTTCTTTTTCCTTTTCTTGAGTCAGTTTTTTATGTTTCTTTTGAGTCAGTCTGTCAGTCTTATTTTCTTGGAACTATGACTATTTGAGTTTATGCATCTCTATTGTTGTTTTTGATGTGATTTTGAGTGATCTAACGCAGCTAACAGGTGAGATAATTGAGTGCTAACTCATGATCTTAACCACGGACAGATTTATCATCCTGCGTATGCTCACATGAGCTCGATGTCGGTCGACACTAACCTTAGTGTCGGTCGATATCGACCGTGAACAGGTTCGGATTTTTAACTCAAAATCTCTATGGTTCCAATTTGCTTCATACCGATCTCATGCTACAATTGCACTGGGGACAGTGCAGTTTAAGTGTGGGGGAGGTAGCTACTGACATTGTGTTTTGTTTTCTTAAAGTCAGTTCCATGTTTTTCACTAGTTTTCAAAATTGTTTTATTGAGTCAAAACTTGTATGAAACAATGATTTTTTGAGGAAATTTTTCGCTGAAACAGGAACTAAGTGGCCATTGGACAGACTTGCAGGACCTCTATGACTATTAGAAAACCCCAAACGGATCAACTTATCAAGGAGACCCATATATAATCAGGTATTCAAAGGATCCATCACTAGTCTCACACTTAATTTTGACTTTAATTACTCACCTAGGGGCTTGGTAATCTTTGGGTCGGATTCCTTTGATGTGTTTGGCACAGCCTGTGATCCTGTTCTAAAGTATGGTTTCTGATTTTCCCCTCCTTTGAAAGTAAAATATATATATATATAGATAAAAACCGAGGATAAGCTAGTAGGTTCGAAGTGGTCACGGGAGTGGTAGAGACCCCTATTACCTCCTGTGTATCCATGGAAAGATCCAAAGTTTAAACCCCAATAAAAAGGGAAGAGCACTGATAGAAAAAATAAAATGACACCCAGTGGAGAAAAATCAGTGCTAAGGGAGAAAGGGAAAAGAAAGAAACCAGAAACCGACAATTTGGTGGTCAGATACTGAATAGGTTGAGTCCATGTGTCCTTTGATTCGATACTCCCTCTGTGAGACAGCACCTAATTGTATACAGAGGCTAGTGTTGTGAACTTGAATATCCTAACTTGATTGTGGAGTTTACTTGGGACAGGTTCTAAGTGTGGGGGAAGTATATTGTGGTCTTGAGTTCTGTAGAAAAGTTTTCAGTGGTCTACTAAATGAATATGAATGCGAAAGTTCCTAAGACGAAATGAGTTTCTGTGTTTTCAAACCTCTTCTCTTATACTTTGGTTCTTTACTTGCCCGAGGGAAAGCAAGAGATAAGTGTGGGGGAGTTGATATATCATGGTTTTCAACCATGATATAGCTATATATATTGAGTCTTTAACATGGTTTTTAGAGTCTATTGAGTCTTTTACAGGTAGACTTGCGTTTGGAGCAAAAGATGGGATTATAGGATGTTTCTGATGATTTGTGCAACGAGCTGAAGTTGGTGTCTCGACCACGATTGAGTGTCGACCGACACTGACTTGGATTTCGGTCGACACTGAGCGCGACAGAACAACATTCGCGAGTTAGAGACAAGTTTTGAAGATTTGCAGAACTGCCCAGAAGTTTTTCTTAATTCTAAACAGACCCCAAAACGTGTTTAGAGAGTTTAATTAGGTTTTCAGACTCATTCTACCTTTTATCTTGTTCTTAACGTTGTTCTTGCTTGAGAGATTTGGAGAGGGCTGATTCTTGCTACTTGTAACATTGAGAGAAGAATTTCGAACCCTTTTTCTTTATCATTCATTCCTTTGGTTTTCTATTCATGATGTATTGTTTGATTGCTGATATGTTTGAGTAGTAACCTAGTTAGATTTAGGGATTCTCACAAAGGTTTTATGCTTGCTTGATAACTGATTAAATAGCATTCACTATCTTTTGTTCATCACCTAAGTGTTCTTAACACTGAATTCTAGACTGATCACCTAGGGTTTAGATCTTAGACAATTAACAATAGCACGAGAGTGTGAGTTATAATCTGAACAAACTTAGAGTGAGCAATTTGACTAGATGCAAAGAGATTTGGTTTAGGAGAATTGTGAACCGATAGAACCTGTTCTTAATGCTTATTTAGAACTCTAGGATCACAAAGAGATTTGGATCTCTAGGTTGCTAGATATAGAAATAATCTCAGCGAGAGTTGGATTATTTAGCATTGTGTTTCTAGTTCTTGAACCTGTGTTTAATCTGAATCCGGTTAGTTAAGTATCTTGTGTAGCATAATTTCCGAGAAGTTCCTAAGTCTAGCGCCTTTCTTCTTATTGAAAACACCTTCTAGTTTATTGCTTTGTTTACTGCTTTCTCTTGAATTGATTTAGCTTAGCTTGACGACATATAATCTATTGTGTGATCGTGAGTCCTTGTGGATTCGATACCCTAAGTACTACATTGCATAACTGTGCACTTGCAGTAGAATAGGATTAAAACTTTACACCTATCACCCTTGCTCTCTTCTTTCCCTTTCCCTTGGGTTCACTCTTCTTACGTTCTTTCTCTTCTTTGTTCTTGAGATACTGTTCCATCTCCTCTATTGTCAGCACCCTAGGCCACGTTCCATCTCCTCCAGTCCAGGACCTACGACTGAGTTGTAGGGACGCATTTCCCTCTCTAAGAATCGCCTCCAAATAAGCTGTGTTCTCATCCTCGTCCTTATCATCATCACTCCATTCCCAAGTTTTAGATTCCATTTCTTCATCATCAACATAAAGAAATGAATCAATAGTGAGCTGAAACAAGTAGCATACCTTTGTCAATGAACAACGTCTATAACACTCAAACTACACATGTGTGTTGCTATATAACTTGATTATGTATATACATTCACACACACACACACACACACACACACACACACACACACAAACACACACACACACACACACACATATATATATATATATATCTATATATATAAGTGTCTTATATACGTTATATCAAAATGTCTATAAGTGCACACAAAGAACTACAATGGGTTTAAAGGAACATGTATCTTCTTATACGTTTACCCACTAAAATTCCTAAGGTTTACAAGTTCATATCTATAAATTTTAGTTTCATTCATAACTCAGGAAAGCTCTCGACATTCATGACATATTTGTGGTCGATACTCTTCTTTTTATACAAGGCACTGCAGGAACGCGGAGTGAAGTCTAGTTCAGTAGATGAACTTGGGAGCTTTGCTCGTATCTCCTGGATTGTTTCAAGGGCAAGGAGCTGAATTGCTATCAGAAATCCTTGCATGCTTATCGAGGGCTTTGTCACCCTATCCTTCATTCCCTCCTTTTTGAAAATATCCGTGAAGATTAGCATTGGTAGCTCAGATGCATTCCAACTCCATGGATATGCTAAAAATTTGTCCACATATTTGATAAGTTCAACAGTTTTCTGAGACACTTTCCCATATTCATTCTCCACGGCAACCACGTCGTCCGCAAGTATGACAAGAGCTAGTTGCAACCTCGTCTAATCTTCCATCTCTTCCTCCGATTTCAGATGGATGATGAGCTGATCGTTATTTACGTCTTTTACCATCCTAATCAGTGTGTCCCAATGAGTTGGGGAAACTATTTCAAGCCAGAAAAAAACATTTTATTAAATGATCTTTCATCAATTACACCCAAATTATATATACAAAAAACGCAGACCACACAAATACTTCAAATTCACTGTTTACTAAACAATATTGCTCACACAGACCTTGCAGTAATTCTGCCGGCTGTTCCTCATCAAGGTTCACGGTCTCACCCTCGTGTTCATCTACTAGGGTTTCTACTAGGGTCACATTTCAATCCGGTTACTAGACCAAAATCCCTTAAAGAGAACTTGATTTGCTTAGGGCCGAAGAAAAACCAAGCCGGATGATGTCTTACAGTGCCGTTGACGTTTAAGTAATCCATATATGAGTTTCCCCGAGAATACGAGCCGCCTCAGAGGTATATTGAATAACTTACCGAACTGCGACTTCATTATTCTCTCCATCTCTACTTGTGATCTTTGAAAGCGAGTGATAATTTAACTAAATAATAAATTTTCAAGTATGAATAGAGTTCCCTCCCTATTGGATAGTGATTCCGAATGAACCACCTCTCCGGTAACCGACGGTCGCACACATCGTCATCATACTCGAACGGAGGGATGCAGTCTTTATTAAGATCACCTGCGTATGAGGAGCATCGAATAGATGTCAGTTGTTTTATAATGAACGTCCATACAGTACTATAACGTTCATATGCGGACTTAAAATTTGTTCCGAAAAAATTAATTTCATTCAAAATAACAAACACCGAAGCATGAAACATAAAATGAACCCAAAAACTTACATCGCACACTGTAAGATTATAAAACAGCTCACTTTCAATTGGGAATCGGAAACCTATTACTTACTTCAAATTCGTCCGATCAAAAACCTAATCGAAACCCAATCAAACATAATCAATACCGAAACCAAATACTTAGTTCAATTTTATGCACCCATAAACGTTTACAAAACCATCAAGTTCTGACCCCAATTAGGCTTTTCAGGAAACCGGCAACCCCTATAACTTATATTTATAAGTACAAAACAAAAATTATTCACTGTTTTGGACTTTCTTACCAAAATCAGCGACGGTGTCAACGTTGTTTCTCCGACTTGACATTGATACTCAGATACAATGACTTGTTTCCTTCCGGTGATGATTTCCGAGGAAGTACACTTAACACTCCTATTTCTCCCCCACAAAGATAACATAGATATAATCGTTTCGTTTTCCAATTTGATTTTAAATTTCTACAGTTTAAGTTTTTAGTTTTGGGCTAAAGCAATTGTAAAAGGCAAACTGCCTCTTATCTTAACCCACACAGAGGTTAATTTCGATTAAAAATAAAATTAATTTGGACCTTTATTATTGCTCACCACGCGCAGGAGAGTTGGGAGAGTGACATTAATCCGGTGGAAGTGTTACTTCCTTCATGACACTAGCGAGTAAATTGCAACTCAACAAGTGTTACCCAAACATATTGCTTAAGAAAGAATATGTTCACTGATAATTTAGTGGGAAAAGCTAAAAATAACACAAAATATTTAACAGAAATTAAGGCAAATACATTCTGTTACTCCCCCCCCCCCATGTATAAGACGAAAAAGTTTGCAAAATAGCATTTAAAACAAAACATCATTACTTGTTTTTCCCTTACTTCTTTTTTCCGTCTGAATATATATTTTCATTAAACATGGTGAAATACATCGGTGAAATACAAAAGCCGGCAAATAAAAACCGTCTCCAGAAACTAAGTCCATAAGAAGGACAACTAAGTCGGCGGATTCACGAAGAAACCCCGGAGGATAATCCCAAGGACGGGAAACTAAAATCTACAACTATAACAGACAAAGATCAGAGAGAATCAAAACTTAGCAAAAACAACCGCACTTGCAAATCTTGACTCCCACAAAGAACTATGATCGAGATTTATCGAAGTTGCCCACGGCCCACCAAACGATTACATCCGCAACTGGAGATCCAGAGAGAGCCACACTCTCAAACCCAAACACAAACCCTAAGAACCAAGACTTCATAACCCGACAAGATAGAACCGCTACAAGTTCTACTAATACTCTTTCGGATACGGTCGAGACCCACTCTTGCGCTCGATAATCACCTATATAGAAACCTTAAACAAACCCTAATCTCCAAAAAAGTCTAACCAACCAAAAATTCCGAAGAAACCCGGAACAATCAGAAAGCAAACCGATCACAACTAACCTTACAACTACCCAAAAATCTGCAATCAAAGAAGTTTAAAACTAAGGATTAAACAATTGATCTGTCTAAATAGAAGAGGAGCCCAATTTTAACTAAAGCCGATAAGCGTAACCTCTAACCCACAGGCCAAGCCGGATCCAACACCAAGCCAGACTACACCAAGATTATGACCCGGCTCGACCAAATAAACCAGAACTGAACAAAAACCGATGACCACTTCTCCAAACCGATTTAGAGGGTCTCATCGAAGAAGCAACGCGGCGGAGGGAAGACGGAGTAGAGTACACAAGCCCATGGAAGTCGCGATCTGTGCAGGGAGAAAGACGGCAAGGAGGAGACGGCGCAGCGACGTGCAGAGAGAGCAAGCTTCGATGTCGGGGAAACCGTCGCGAAACCAAGGGAGAGGAGGACGGCAGAACTAAACGTCGATTGGTTGGCGGCGCTTCTTTCTGGAGAGAGTTTAGGACTGTTTTTCCCTTACTTCTATTTAAGGGTATTGAACTCAATTATATTTACTTTTCACTAATCAATAAAGAAGGAGAGGGAAAATAATTCAACTCATTTTTACTACTAAGATGAGTAAAATATTAAAATTTGTATTACACCAATAATACCCAAAAAGTTTGTTAAAGGAAAAATAAAATTTATACATATATATGAATTTATTATGATGATAAAATAATATATAAAAAATTAAATAAATTCATGGTCCCAGAAATAAAAAAAAAAAAAAAAAACAAATGGACTAAAACATAAAGAAACAAACTTAAGTCCACGCAGTACAAAGAAACATCCTCACAATAACCATATCTAAATAATGAAATAAGGATGATTTTCATATCACAAAACCTCATCTTCTACCTTCAGGTTCTAGCTCGGGTTGAAGTTGTAACTTCACATACTACTTGTTCATATTGCCTCTCGGGATATTAACTCCATTATCATAGTTTGGAGGATTTATCTTTGGATTGTAGGTGAATGCGTTCCAATCCAACGTTCTTCTTCGATCATAAAGATCAAAGCTACCATGATCAATATTGCGACCACCAATAATACGTGGAGTAGTATTGCCAGAACTTTCTCCCAAGTAACTCTGAGAAACATTCATTTGAGAATGTTGGAAGATCTCACTTACCAATTTCTTTTTCAGATCAAGAAGAGCACTAATAAGATGGTCGGTTTGATTCTTGTCGAGTTCTTTCACATCTTTTTCGTACCAGTTCCCTTTTTGCTCTCTGGTTACACGTATAGCATCTAGTTTCTTTTTCATTTTTCTCTCATTTTTCTGTTTTGCCAGAATCTGCAATGAGATTCGTTTTGTACAATTAAATTAGTTATATTATGACCCAAATATTCTGTCAGTAAATAAGAACATGAACTATTTATCGATTTTTCATATTAATTAGGTAGTTAGAAGGGAAACGAGACATGGTTCACATGTATAAACATTTTATAACAATTTACAATGTTAATTATTTATACAAGATCATATCAATTTAACTTGTTTTGATATCCGTAATAATTTATAAGGCGCTGATTTGATGTTCACAAAAGTTTAGAACAAATTTAAATTCAAAAATAATTGAAAATAATTATAATAGTTTACCAGTTATGTCTATGCATGTGCTGACAAAAAAAAATGTCTATGCATGTACAAGTAGTATGTATCTAGTTCATTCGTATTATTTGTATGCACATTAACCATTAGCATATATTAATACTGGTAGACATGGCCGGTCTTCGGCATAGCCATATGAAATATTAGCATTAGACTCCAAATTTTTCAGAACTAATAAGCATAAGTTTTATGACACCTAGATTTTAATAGGAAAAAATTTATTAAAATTTACTATAAAAAATTTATGACCCCTTAAATCTTAGAGCGGAACCTACATGTAAAGCCGAATCTAGACTTATGTATATGATGCAATTCATGAAAATAATTTTAGTAGCTATGATTATTTTTACTAAATAAAATAAAATAATATAAATATGTAATAAGGAAACAATTTTTATTAAACTAACATATTGATGAAAATCTCATAACAAACTCTGCGTAATTCAATATTTTATAAATATAATGTATAATTAACTATACCAATTATTGCTAATATGTTTATTAAATATAAAAATCTTAGTACTCAACTCATATATATATATGAAAAACATAATGTATATACTGTTAAAAATATATCATTTTATATACCTCAATAAGTTTTTCGTTGAGACGTTGAACATTTTTATCCAGATGACTTCCAACGAGTTGCCTGTTGTTATTGTACTGATGGAGAAAGAGAGACTTGTGGTCACTGTTTGAAAAACGATCAAGTAAATCTTTAACATTTGGATGACCAAATGAAAATACCTTTTCACCTGGTGAGAAGACAATCAATAACATTTTTATATCATATAATGTGCAAAGTTCACTTGCTTTTTTGAAAAGACTAAATCTTCTTTTTGAAAAAGTAACCTGAAGATTAGCCTTGTTTTTCATTTTTGTCATCTCAATTTTCTGACTACCACTTCTATTTCTCATCATTTTCTCAAAATTTTACATAAAAGATAAATTGATGTTTAGTAATGAAATATTTTATTCATATTTATAGTGATTTGTTAGGTATGTAAATTTAATGTTTTAAGTCATTATAAGTAAATTTCCCATAAACAACAGATTTTATAAAATTAAAATTTCCATTTTAGGTTAATTTCTATATTTTCTATAGGACATAAAATCCAAAATATTTTAAATTCACCATCATAATCTTAGTTGTTACTGTTCAAAATAAAATATACTTATAATGACTTAAACTATAAAATTTACATACCTAATAAAACATTACAAATATGGAAGAAAATCTTAGATGTTACAAGGCACTCCAATCTGTCAAATGTATGCTATTAATTTTTAATTATTTTTAATAGCATATTAAGTGTAGTTTTATGATTGGGGGTTGTTCTTTTCCTCATCTAGAAATTGCATCTAGAAACTGCGTCAAGATGCAGTTTCCAAACGTTGCATCCAGATGTAATTTTTTCTGCATTTAGAAACTGCGTCTGGAAATTGTGTCTAGATACAATTATGTTTCTTTGTGTGTTTGTATAAATTAGTTGGATGCATTATTTTTAAGGTTTGGATTTTGTGGTTTGACGGAAAACATTATTTTACATATTTGGCGAAAAACGCAATTTTACAGTTTTTTGCAGAAAACTGTTATTTTGCGTTTTTTGACGGAAAACTAGTATTTTGGTTTTGGCGGAAAATGCGACTTTTCGGAAAATAGTGTTTTACGGTTTTGGAGAGAAAACACATTTTTGCGGTTTTTGCGGAAAACACACAATTTTTGGAAAATCGTGTTTTTACGGTTTTGGCGGAAAAACGCATTTTTGTGGTTTTGGGGGAAAATCGCGATTTTGCAGTTTTACCGAAAAATCGCGATTTTGCAGTTTTACCTAAAAATCGCAATTTTGCGGTTTTGGCAGAAAATACGATTTTTCGGAAAATCGTGTTTTTTACAGTTTTGGCGAGAAAATGCATTTTTGAGGTTTTTGTGGAAAAACACAATTTTTCGGAAGAACATGTTTTTACAGTTTTGGCGGGAAAATGCGATTTTGATGTTTCGGCAGAAAAATGCGATTTTACAGTTTAAGCAGGAAAATGTGATTTTGCGGTTTTGGCGGGAAAACACGATTTTGCAGTTTTGGTGGAAAAATGTGATTTTGCGATTTTTACGGAAAAACGTGATTTTGCGGTTTTTGCGGAAAAACGTGATTTTGCGGTTTTGGCGGGAAAATGTGATTTTGTTGTTTTGACGAGAAAACGTGATTTGTAGTTTTGGCAAAAAATGCGATTTTGCGGTTTTGGCGGGAAAATGCGATTTTGCTGTTTTGGCGTGAAAATGCGATTTTGCGGTTTTGGCGGAAAAATGTGATTTTGCGGTTTTTGCTATTTTTGCGGGAAAACATGATTTTGCGGTTTTGGCGGAAAAATGCGATGTTGCGGTTTTGGCGGGAAAACACGATTTGACTGTTTTGGTGGAAAAACATGATTTTTTGTTTTGGCGAAAAACCGCGATTTTGCGGTTTTACTAGGAAATCGCTATTTTGATGTTTTGACGAAAAATGTTATTTTGTGATTTTGGCGAAAAAATGATATTTTGTGATTTTGGCGGCAAAGCGCTATTTTATGGTTTTGGCGATAAATGATATTTTAGATTTTTGATAATTGAGACGCACCAAAGTGCGTCTCAACTCTACTTTCAAATGCATCCAGAATTTCCAATTATTTTGGATGCAATATCTGATTTTTGCATCTGGACGCATTTTTTAAGTACTACTAAAAGAACAATATCTTGTTTTTGCAATGATATGCAGTTTCTCAACGCATAAAAGAACAACACCTAGGTAAATAAAAGGGGTGAATAAAAGGGTTGAACCCAAAAACTGTTAGAATTGTTTGTTATGACTTATGAGTGATAAAGGCATGTTCTGTAAAAACAAGGGTGATTTATTATTAAAATATTAAAATAAAATTTCTGAATATATATTGTTTATTTCTATAAAATAATTAGTCTTGGGTGTTTGGGTATCCATTCGGATTTGAGTCAGGTGTTTTAGATATCGGAATTTTCTATTTTGGACCATAAGACTTTTCGGATATTTTAAATTTTCGGGTCGACTTTGGTTTGATATTTTTCGGGTTTGGGTCAAGTAAATATTAGATTTATGAACTAGAAGATACTTGGAAAATAGGATATTTAGATACTAAGGGTATTTTGGTTGAAGTAAGCATAATATAATGGAAGTAACCAACTGGTTCAAATATTTGGATCCAAAGTAACAAAACTCAAACCAAAATATCCGATCGGTTTGGGTATTATGTACCCGAAGTAACCAAACACTATGTGAAGTATCCGAGTCTGATCTGATTTACCCAAAATAACCGATTTACCAAAAAATTATAGCATAAAAAGAAATTCGATTTACTCAAAATGTATCTGATTTGCCCAAAATGATCAAACCTATATAAAATATTTATTATATATAATTATAAGTATGGTTACTTCGGATATCCGTTCGTTTTTCCGGTATTATTTAAATCGAGCTAATACCAGAAAATACTTCGAATAAAATTTTGTTTGGATATTTTTAGGAACCGGATTTGAATCTAACCCTTTTTCGGATCGGTTCCGGTTTGATTCTATTTATCCAAAATAACCAATTTATCTGAATAAAATATTTTTGGAAAAAGAATTAAATATAAAACATAGCAAGAATTGAAATAAATACATGTTTTATATAAAAACCACATAATATATTCCAAAAAATATTTTAAAAATATTTTAATATTTTAATATATTTAAAAAATAATTGATCAATAGTCCGGATCCAGCTATACGAACATCAAAATCAAGATACCGCCAGATCATGTTTGGATGGATCCTAAATTTTCTATCCAGATTCGAGTCTGATCCACCATGATATCTGAATTTTCTGACCGGATCTAAATGGATCTCGGATCGCAAGTATAGTTTCACCCTTAACCTCCAAACTAAAGAAACCAAATACCCAAAAGAAGAAAGCAATGAGTTTGTCTTGTTTTGATGGATACATGTTTGTCTTGACGTTTCCAGAAGGAGTATGCCGAATTGACAGTTGTGGTGTCATTGTTGATGATTGTTACAACTGGATGACAACAGAACCATCAAGATATCTCATGAGATCATAACCATCAACGAGTGCATGGATCTGTAGACTCCACATGAGGTAGTTGGTTGTGGTGAGTTTTGTGACATTGGAGGTGTTGATGATGAAGAGAGACTGGTTGTTGACATTGATGATTTCGGTGTTGGATGCTTGACCGTTTTGTGGCATTGCCATCGTTTGAGACTGTGACGATAGAGAGAAAATTCGAAAAAAAATTTAGTGTTTTTAGGGTATCGAAAACTCTGATACCAAATAAGATTAAAGGCTTAATATTATCGATAAAGAGTTTACAGATATAAATAAATATATATATATATATATATATATATATATATATATATTGTAGACAAAGGGTAGGGTTTAGCTAACTGTACAATAATTACATATTAGACCCTAATAACTAATCCCTTACATATACTCAGAGGAAATAGAGAGACAAAAGTGGAGTTCTACCAAATCATTACAGCTACAATGTAGAAATGTTAGGACTGAATCTTTCATGATCGCTTTATCAATTTCAAATCGCCTTCACGTAGGAGCTAAACTTAACCAAAAGCTTGTTCAATTGCAAATCTTAAATAGCAAGATCCATCCTTTGATTATTCTAGCAGTTTCGCCTGAACTTGTTTCCTTCCACATTTATGCAGAAATAAACCCGCACTAACTCGTACATACAATGATTTCTCCTTCTTTGTAATCTTCCAGGGTCAAGTGAAATGAATTACAATCTGAACAGAGTAGAGTAGAGCAGAATACAACAAAACAGAGCGAAACAGAAACAATTCTTAGATTAGTTAATACCCAAGATGACATGGCTTGGCTTGAACTTCCTCATTGCAGAAGAAAAAACGAAATCAAACAAACCGTAATCTTCAATGCATGGGTTGGAATAATGTAATAGGTGTTGTTACGGAAATTCGATCTAGTAATAAAAGTCGGGCTGCGATATGAAATGTCCGAACTACGAGGTGAAATATAAACTTAAAGTGAGGTCGAAACTATTCTTTATTAATCTTAAGGCCAAAGCCAAGCTGAGCATGATGGTACGAGGTGGGAGTCCGCCTAATGACGTACCCTCTAAATATTTCTTGAGGTCGGAGCTTTATAGAAGTAGCTCGGAACTCTCGCAAGTTACAATATCGCTCAAATAAATAGTGATTAATGTCCTCTTTATAGCGCTTAGATGCTGACTTCTCTTTGGACCGTTGACTCCTTAGCGGGCTTGTCTTCTAGGGCCAATGTAGGTGTAGTTATTAAAAAAAGTTTCCAATGGGCTTATGGATGGGTGCTAAACTCATATCCAACAATAAGATGTTTGGTGATCATTGTAAGCTACATGGAATTCAAATGCACAAAGAATTCTTATTCAGAATCCTCTTCTAAATATCCTAGTATCTATTTGTCCCATAAAAACAAAAACCCTGTGAATCTGTTGATGGCTTTTCTAAGGTAAAAAGACTTGCAAGTCCAAGATCATCTGAGTCTGTTGAACGCATGTTGTAGCAGCCAACTGATATTGACTTTGAGTATGCAGTGTACAAAGATGGAAAGATACAATCTCTTGATTCATATAGAAGACACTCTACCACAAGTTCAACAGTACATGGAGAAGATTGGTGTTACAATAACAGATTACATAATGTTTTCTGGCGAAGTCAACTGAAGTTGCAAAGCATACATAATGATGCAGTTTCTGAACTTGACAACTTGGTGTTGAACTTAGAACCGATTCCTCCTAAATGGCCCCGCTGGAAAAGTAATGACAGTCCTAAATGTGCTTTTGGAGTGGTTGATAGGTATTGTCAGTCGTCTCTCCCAAATAGAGTCCTTGCTAATGTTTATGTTTTTCATGTCTTTGGAACCCAATTTTCTTATGTTATCCAAAAATCCATTGAAACAGTCATTGATAACAACAATTCTTTAACCTTTGATCATTAGTCAGTGGTTGACGTTATATATATATATATATATGAACCTAATGACTTAATCTTGCTGATTAATGTATATGCATGTGATCAATGAAGGTGACTTAAATATCAGACAACGTGTATGTAGAATAGTCTCAAACAAGAAAGATTTGACTGTTTAACCTGTCAATATTGGTTGTTTGTATTGGCAAGATCAAGCAAAACGACAGTGTCTCGATTCTGGGCAAACCTCCAGCAGGCCTTCAAAAGCTTCAGCCTAACAAGATGTTGCTTAAACCCATTCAGCAGTCATCGCCATGTTCAATGGTCAAGAACAGTCTTGGTCAACAACGGTCACAAACGGCTCTGCAACATGACAAAACCAGAGGAACCATTCATGATAAGACCAAGACGCTTTCCACGCAGCTGTGTACGGAGACGATCACGACGCCAAATCCATTTGCAGCCCTTGATTCATTAGATGCGTCATGATCAAGCCACATGTGTGTGTGCTTCTAGGGTTTACGCTTTAGTATAAATAAAGCAGCTCATCTCTTGTAAACGTTAAGAAGAAAGTTAATAAGAAAGCTTTTATCTTCATATCATCCTCTTTACTTTCATGGTATCAGAGCCATGGACGCTCTGGAACCTTTCGCTCCACCATCTCTAAATGTCATTCATTCTATCACCGTTAAACTCTCTGATACAAACTATGCTTTCTGGCGCCGTCAGTTCCACGCCTTTCTCAGTGGACACCGTCTCTTAGGGTTTGTTACTGGAGAGTCTTCATCTCTTGTAGCAACGATTCTTGCGCCAAACATCAATGGAACTAACACACTCGTCCTGAATCCTGATCACATCACTTGGATACAAACGAATCAGGTGGTTCAGTCGTGGCTCCTTGGTTCTGTTACTGAGTCCATACATAGCCTCATCATCAACTGTACAACAGCACAAGAGATCTGGGCTACGTTGGACCGTCATTTCAATCGTCCCTCAAACTCGCGGTTGTTTGAGCTCCAGCACAAGCTCCAAACTGTCACTAAAACCGGCAAAACCATGGCGGCATACCTTCAGGAAATCCGCACTATCAGTGATCTACTTAGTGCCATCGGGAGTCCCATGACTGAAACAATGAAGATCTTCTCAGCTCTGCGTGGTCTTGGGCGTGAATATGAGACCATCAAAACCACCATTGAACATGCTATGGATTCTGTTCCTGTACCCACCTTTGACTCAGTTATGCCAAAGCTTACTGCTTTTGATGATCGTCTTCAAAGCTACACTGTTGGAGATGATGTTACTCCGCATCTTGCCTTCCAGACTCAGACCACTCGGTCTTCATCACCATCTGGTTATAGTGGACACAACGGAGGCTTCAGTCGTGGTCGAAGTTCTAATCGTCGTTTTGGTGGTAACCGTGGCCGAGGTTCTTTCTCTACCCGAGGCAGAGGTTTTCATCAACAGATCTCCTCTTCCTATGATCCTAATGACAGACCTGTCTGTCAAATCTGTGGTAAGACAAGTCACCATGCTCTACGTTGTTGGCACATATTTAATCATAGTTACCAGGATGAGGATCTACCACTGGCCATGACAGCTATGAAGATCACTGAGGTCTCCTTTGACCATTCTGGTAGTGAATGGTATTCGGATTCTGGAGCTACAACTCATGTTACTAGCTCGCCTCATCATCTGTCTCAGGTTCAGGCTTACCGTGGTAATGACGCTGTTATGGTTGGCGATGGAAATTTCCTCCCAATCACCCATGTTGGCTCTGTTGACATTGCTTCTAGCTCAGGTATGCTGCCTTTGAAACAGGTTCTTGTGTGTCCTGATATTGCAAAGTCTCTTATCTCTGTATCTAAGCTTACTACAGACTATTCATTGTTCTATGACATTTGACTCTTATGGTGTTAAAATAAAGGACAAGCACACAAAGCAGGTTCTGAGTCAAGGCATTCTGCGTAATGGTCTTTATCAGCTTGATCCTCGGTTACAAGTCTTCTACTCTAGCCGACAAATCTCTACCAGTGATGAAGTCTGGCATCAAAGGCTTGGTCACTCTCATTCTCAAGTGTTGCAGCGTCTCAGTTCTTCTAAGTCTATCAGCATAAATAAACGCATCATGAAGATGTGTGAATCCTGTCGTTTGGGAAAGAGTAGTCGTCTTCCTTTTGGAGTTTCTAG
The DNA here is from genome assembly GCA_030180135.1 of Orychophragmus violaceus. Lineage (NCBI taxonomy): Eukaryota > Viridiplantae > Streptophyta > Magnoliopsida > Brassicales > Brassicaceae > Orychophragmus > Orychophragmus violaceus. Next base: position 20,096,891 of record CM058232.1, on the reverse strand, counting down.
TTTTGTAGCTTCTAGACCCCTAGAGAGAGTTCATTGTGATCTCTGGGGGCCATCTCTTGTTCTTTCCAATCAAGGCTTCAGATATTATGTAGCTTTCATTGATAACTTCTCTCGGTTTTGTTGGCTTATCCGTTGAAATGAAAATCTGAGTTTTTCTCTACGTTTGTTAAGTTTCAGAAGCTTGTTGAAAATCTATTATCAGCAAAAATAGCTATATTTCAGTGTGATGGAGGGGGAGAGTTTACAAGCAAATCCTTTCACTCACACTTACAAGAAAATGGTATTCAACAGTACATCTCATGCCCATATACACCCCAACAGAATGGGCTTGCCGAGAGAAAACATCGCCATGTTACTGAGCTTGGCTTAACTCTTCTATTTCAAGCAAAGCTACCATTGAAGTACTGGGTAGAAGCTTTCTACACCTCAAATTTTCTCAGTAATCTGCTTCCTTCATCTGTTTTACCGGATCAGAAGAGTCCTTATGAAATGATATTCAACAAACCACCAGATTACTCTTCTCTTCGGACTTTTGGCTGTTCTTGCTTCCCTACTCTACATGATTATGCTGTCAACAAGTTTGATCCAAGGTCCCTTTATTGTGTCTTTATTGGCTACAATGAAAAATATAAAGGATATCGATGCTTATATCCTCCAACAGGGAAGGTCTTTATTACTCGCCATGTCTTGTTCAATGAAGCTAGTTTTCCTTTCTCTGATATCTACAAGAAGCTCCATCCTACAGCAGTAACTCCAACTCTCTCTGCTTGGCAAAAAAGGTTTCTTACGACAGATGATCCAGACTCTACAATATTATCTACACGGGTTGCAGTCTCTGCAAGTGTTCCTTCGTTAGACTCAGATTATCATTTCCCACCTCTTTCTTCCTTAACCCTGCAGTTGACTATGCCTACTGCTACTGAGAATGAGTGTTCTGGGCGTACGGTAGGCTTTGATCCTGTTCCTATTGGCGACAGCGCTCCTTCTTCAGCTAGCGGGACAGACACATCAACCGAATCAGTCTCCTCTTCTTCTTTACACATGTCACTTGTACTTCCTGTTCCAACCAGTCATCCAATGGTAACTAGATTGAAGGATGGTATCAGAAAACCGAATCCTAAGTACGTCCTTTTAACTGATAAGCTAGCACATCCTGAGCAAAAGACTGTACGACAGGCTCTCAAACACCCTGGTTGGACCAGTGCTATGAAAGAAGAACTCAGTAACTGTGCTGAAACACAGACTTGGTCTCTTGTTCCACCTTCTTCTGACATGAATATTCTTGGTAGCAAGTGGGTTTTTCGCACTAAACTAAATGCTGATGGTTCTCTCGATAAACTCAAGGCACGCCTTGTTGCTCAAGGCTTCAACCAGGAAGAAGGCATTGACTATCTCGAGACTTATAGTCATATTGTTCGTGTTGCTACGGCTCGCATTGTTCTGCGTCTTGCAACAATAATGGAGTGGGATGTCAAGCAACTTGATGTAAGAAATGCTTTCTTGCATGGTGATCTCACATCGGTATATATGCGTCAACCTGCTGGCTTTGTTGACCAAAAAAATCTGAATCATGTCTGTTGATAGGGGTCTAGTTTTATCCTATTCTACTGCAAGTGCACAGTCAAGTGATTGTAGTATATAGGGTATCGAATCCACAGAGACTCCGGTTTCGATAGATCAAGAACGGTAGAGATTTAAACTAAGAAGAAAGCAATGTAATGTAAACTAAATAGCAGTGCGAGAAAGTAAATCAATAGCATGATTGGTTGTGAAAGCAGTTAATTAAGGGCGCTAAGTCTAGGGTGTTCTCAGGAAATCAGACAAGCAGACAGTTCATTCAGTGAGGATCTAATTAAGCACAGTTCTAGAACTCAAAACACGGATATAGAATTAACCAACTGTCGTTTCGAGAATTCTCTAAGTCTAAGTGCAGCAATCCAAATTCCTTTGCAATTACTAACAGATTAAACCAGCTTTAATTCCAAGTTCGATATGTTCACAATTAAACTAAACCAAATTCCTTTGCGAGAAGTTTAATTGCTCAACCTAAATAGTTCAGATTCTAAACCACACTTTCGTGTCGTATTTAGCAACCTAAGATCTAGATTCTAAGTGATCAGGTTAGAGCTAGCATTAAACACAATTTAGATCGAAGAACAGATATGTTATGAATCCTTAACTGAATTAAACAAGTCTAGCAAATCATGAAATCCTTAATGAGAAACCCTAAACCTAACTATGAATCTAAACTCTTCAGAAACTCTTTTTATCGTTGAAGCAATGACACTCAGATTCCCCTTAGTAATCCACTGAAAGATTTCACCTGCAGACATCAAGACCAACATATACTTCCCCCACACTTAGCAATTGTCCTAAGTAAACTCCACAATCACATTCACGCATTCAAATTCACCATACTGACTTCTGCTAGTATTTAAGTGTGGTCTCACCTAAGGATTATCGATCAAAGGGCACATGGATTCTTACCTTGTCAGCTCTAGACCACCAAACTATCTTTCTAATGTCCCTTTCTTCTCTTTCCCTTCCTTAACAACTGATTTTCCCCACTGGGTATTATTTTATTTTTTTTATCAGTGTTCTTCCCGTTATGGGGTATATTTTGGACACATTCCATGGATGCACAGGATATGATAGTTGTAGCTATCATTCCCAGAGACCACTTCGGAGTTACTAACTCATCCTCAGTTTATTATCTTATTTTTTTTACTTTATGAAAGGGGAGAAGGGAACCAAATAGGACAGGTTTACAGGCTGTGTCAGAACCAACAAGGGAATCCGACACAAGGTATACCAAGCCCTTAGGTGAGAAAATTAAGTCAGTATTAATGGTGAAGTCAGTAAAGGATCCTCTGATACCTGAAGTGATGTGGGTGTCCTCAGTAGGTCGATCTGTGATGGGTTTTCTAATAGTCATAGATCATCTGCAAACTAGTCCCAATGGTTACTTAAGTTCCTGCAAGTGCTGTTAATCTTCGCAAAAAATCATTGTTTCCTACTTAAACTGTTTTGACTCGATAAAACAAAATTTTGAAAAAAACATACTGACTCTAAGAAAACAGAAAGATAGATGTCAGTAGCACCTCCCCCACACTTAAGACACACTGTCCCCAGTAGTGTCAAGCGAAGGATTGGTAAAAGAAAATAAAAGTTATGTTAATGGATGATTGAGTTCTGTCTGATCTTACCTCTGTCGCACCTGCATCGACCGTTTCACTAGGTGCATCGACCGTTGCTGGGCGATTTACGTGTATGGTTCGATCGTTGCTCAGGACCGCAACGATCACTGCAATGCGATTTCGATCGTGTTGTGACGATCGACACAATGGTGTGTCGATCGACGCACTGCGAATACTCGGATCAGTCAGCAAGTTAGCAGGTTAGTCCGTTGGAATCTATCAAATTTCGAATCCTGCAAGCTGAAAACAGAATAAAATCAAAGCAACTAATGTATCAAATCAAGCACAACATCCAAACATACGAGATCCTAAGAAATTCAAAAGAAAATGCAAAAGAAAAATAAGAGAATACAGAACCGAATGTCTAGAGATGATCGCTACTCTCACTCATCCTCAGCTATGCGATCAGTACCACTCGAAGAACCGGGAGTCGGAGATCGTCGTCTGCGTCGAGACGGTTCTGGATGGTGTATATGTGGCTGTCTCCTGCAAGTGCAGGTACGCATGAAGTTCCAGACGACCCGTAGGATACCATCTGAGCGCTCTCTCCACTCTGCCTCAGACATATCTCCATAAGGCATCGTAGGCTCGGGAAATGGTCCGACGTCATCGACAGGGGCAGCAACATGCGCAGGAGGTGCAGAAGAGGTAGAAGCTCGTGTAGAAGGCTCTCCTAGCGGATGAGCCATCGTAGGAACGCTGCGCCATTCTCTCGGAGGTGGCCGGAATGTCAATGCATCCAGCGTATCAATCTGTGTATGACCGGCAGCAGGAAGATCTATACCATGCTTCGTAGTGGCAGGGTCGTAATAGACCCATACGCGCCCCTCCTTGAGCCATGTAGCGCTCTGCAAGTGGCTGAAATCAAGGAACTCCCTGGCAGTGTTACACTCTGTACCCTGTAAGGGAATCCTGTAGTGCATAAAAATGGGAGTAAGCAGGCTCCCCACTGTCTCAGTATCCACACCATCAAATGGCTTCTTCTGCAGGTCGCATAAGTGCTGAGCGAAAACAGCTCCCAAGTTGAGTCCCTTAGTGGGATCTCTCAAAGGGGTATCCTCAAACTGATCCCTAAGTCCAATGAATAGCATCTCCATCTCAAGCTTGCGCATCGTGTTGGATTCAAACTTGCACAACAAAGTCCATCCTAAGATGCGCAAAACATATCTCAGAACCGGATGCCTAACCTGCTTCACCGGTGTCTGTCTCGAGTTGTATCGACCATTGCCAATACACTCCCAGAAATACTGAGCTTCCTCCATATCCCACTTAAGACTTATGCCAATACGTCTCGGCTCAGTGCTGAATCCATAATCCTGCAGATATCGAGAAGAGGAATCCGATACCTGGCTCCTAAGCATATGAAGGTAAAGATACCTCCTGAAGCACTCCTGCTGTCTGGGTCCGGGTAAACCACTCCGCAAGTGGCTAGCAGCTGTCTCACCAACTCAAGGTACAAGTCGTAAGGCTGCATAGGCATTGTCCCTAGACCAATGCCCTTACACAGTGTAAGAACCTGCTCAGCAATGCCCAGACTCTTACAAGTAGAGTAATCTGCAAACTTAGTTGGCTTAAGCATCATGCCACACCAACCATTGTACAACAACGTGTCGAAATCATCCCAATGGTTAAGTAGTGGCCTCTCTGTAAATTCAGCGGTCTTGAGGAACTCAGAAATATCATTAGGCCACACCCTATCTGACGGGATCTCTGTCTGATCTGCTCTAGGCCAAGGTGGTGCTATTGCCTGACCAACTCTCACATAAGGCTCGGGATGCGGTGATTCTCGGTGGAACCACTCCGATGGCGGAGCATGATGTACTGTAGTAGCTGAGGCGGTGGCTATGCGTTTGCGGGACGGTCGAGGAGGCATCTGCAAAATAAGAATTAAACATGTACGTCTCGGCAGAAAACTCTCTGTGAAATCGTAGAGCAACGACCGTTGCACCAGGTGCAACGACCGTTGCTAGGCGATTTCACAGCCGACAATCAAATCCTCAAAATCGTTTCTAAATTCGTTCAAGAACCACACAACCAGCAAGAATCCATCACTAAACAACCTAAATCAAGTCTAATCAGTACTGGTTCATCAATTTCAAGCCTAAAAATCCCTAATTTCTAAACCCTAAAATCAATTCCGAAAATCATGAAAATGAGAGCTCTTACCTTGGAATCTTTGCAAATGGGTTATAGAAATATCTAGGGGATGTTAAAACAAGTAGAATCAAGCTTTGAATCAAAAAAATGATGAAGAAATGAGAGATTTAGAGTTGTGGAATCGCGGTTGTACGGACGGCGGAACGGAGAAGAAAAGAGGAGAGAAGGGTTTAAGGCACTTACCTCGATCGTGGGTGCAACGACCGTTGCAGTCAAGCAACGATCGTTGCTGGTTGAACCAAATTGATTCCGGTTTAGCGCACGTACCTTAATTTTGTAATTAAACCAATTGCAACGACCGTTGCACAGGACCGCAACGATCGTCACAATGCGATCACATCTCCTCGTCGTAATCACCCTGCAACGACCGTTACAATGAAGCAACGATCGTTGCACATCTCCAGACTCGAGTTCTGTATCTAAAACTGAAGCAAAAACAAATCAAAACGTAAGTTCCTAAGATAAACACCAAAAATCAAAAAGAAAAACACTAAAACCTAACAGTGGGTTGCCTCCCACTCAGCGATTGTTTAAGGTCATTAGCTTGACCGGACGAACAAGAATCAGGCACCGTGAGATCCTGACAGAGACTTTGATTGTCTCTGTGCAAGTCTCCTCATCCAAGGCGGAGAGTAAGCCGTATCAGAATGAACTTATCCAAGAAAAGGAGTAAAATGCTCCCCAGGATCCAAAATCACAGTATCACTTGGCTGCTTATCATCTCCATCCAAAATGGTGAATGTCTGCCCATCAATCAGCGGTTTGCGCAGCTTATCCATCTCATAATGCAGCGGCTCATCTCCCAAGTGGAGATCAATCAGACTCTGTCTAACATCTATTACTGCTCCTGCCGTAGCTAAGAATGGTCTCCCAAGTATCAACGCGTCATCAGGATCACTGTCATACTTCAGCACTAAGAAGTCTGTTGGAACTAAGTAGTTTCCAACTCTGACCGGGATGTCCTCAAGGAGTCATTCTGGAACTCTTATAGACTGATCAGCTAGGACAAGAGAGGTCCTAGTAGGCGAAAAATCCAGCATACCCAGCTTCTCTGCCACAGAATATGGCATAAGACTTCCTGCAGCTCCAAGATCACACAGAGAACGCCTAAAACTATCTTCAAAGATAGAACAGTTTAGCACAAAGACACCAGGGTCAGGCAGCTTCTTTGGAACCTTGGTTAATAGCACATCACTTATATGCTGAGGAACAACTACAACCCTGTCTTTCAGCTCTTCATCCATAGGCAGCATCTTTCTCAAGTACCTCTGCACACAAGGGTGATAAGGTGGATCATCAGATGATGGAATTTCTTCCAACTCTTCACCAATCTCTTCCAGTTGCTTAAGCTCTTCAATCTCTTGCTTAATCACTTCAGACACTGAAGGATATAGTCTAATGGATTGTGCATAAATCTCTTGCTGAGTAATCTCAGAGACTCCAGGGAATAAACTATCAAGCTCTAAATCTGCATCAATGCCATCAGAATCTTGTGAGTCTGTCTGTTCACGACCAGCAACGACCGACGCTAGGGTTGAATCGATCGATGCAACACTGTTTTCACAGTTTCCACCCAAGAGATTTTCTTCAAAATCCGAATTTTCGGCCTCTTCTACCAACTCAGCTGTTTTCAACTCAAAATTTTCACCTTGTGTTGATCCATCATCAATGTATACTGACCAGGCCTTGATATGAGTTTCTGCTACTCCTTTTCCCTTCACAGTACTTGAGATTTGGCTCACCTGAGTGTCCAATTGCCTCACATGAGTACTTAGAGACTCAAACTTACCACTGAGATCCTCGTAGACAACATCTAACTTCTTATTGCAGTCCACAACAATCTTTGTTTGTCCCTCCAGCAGCTGTTCTATCATTGCCTCTATCTTACTCTCATGAGTGCTTGTAACAGGAGGTGCTTGGTAAGAAGAAGAACCATAAGTTCTTTGAGTACCTTGTCCAAAAGGCTTCAGGAATCCACTAGTCTGTCCAAAGCCAGAAGAGTTTTGATTGCTGTTGAAAGCACTCTTCTGTCCTCCACCGAATAATTTGTTCCCAGACTGATACCCAAATCTATTACCTTGAAATACGGAACCACCTATGTAGTTCACATCCTCTTCCTGGTTCTCTTCTTCAGCTCCTAAGATCTCAACATCCTGAGCAAAATGCACTCCCTTTTTCGCAGCCAAGAGATTGCACACAGTGTCCATCTTAGATCTAATATCAGCAATTTCCAAGTTCTCTACCTTTCCACTGGATCTCTTTCTCCTCTCATCAGTAGACTTGCAGCTATTGCTGCTCACTAAGTTCTCAATCAACTACTTAGCTTGTGCAGGAGTCCTGGTGTTGAAGTTTGCATTACTGGAGTTATCTAGCGCAATCTGATATGGCAGATCTATGCCTCTGAAGAAGATACCTAGCAATGTGACCTCAGTAAATCCATGGTGCGGGCAGTCACGCTGGTACTTCTTGAATCTCATCCAGGCAGTTTTTAGAGGCTCCACAGGACCTTGGGAGAAAGTCAGAATGTCCTGTCTGGACTGATCGGAATGCGCATCATCGTATAAATGCCTCAGAAACTCGCTCTTAAGAGCATCCCAAGTAGTAAACTGCCCAGCTGGCAGTTGCTTTAGCCATGCAGTAGCGTCTCCAGCGAGACTGTGCGGAAAGAGCTTGAAAAACAGATAATCCTGGCAGACTCCATCATACTTCATGCCAGTGATTATATCCTCGAACTGATCAATGTGATCCATAGGCTGCTCCGATGGGTGACCATGGAAAGCATTCTGTCTCATCAGCGAGTAGTAGATGGTTTTGATCTCAAAATCGTTCCTCTCAAAACCAGGAGGTACTAGAGCTGACCGGTTGGCATGAAACTCATCCGGACGATTGTAGTCAGCTAAAGTCCTCTCATGGATCACCATCTGTCTACCTTGGGCCTGTCCTTGGCCTTGGTTCCGCTCCTGTTGTGGCGGTTCAGGTTCATCAACATCAGGGATCACATGTCCCTCAGCATCAATCTTCTGCCCAGCAGCATTGTGCGGATTGTTATCTCGGTCCTTCAGGATACCGTTAGCATCTTGTATCAGGATCAAACGTTCACGTACCATCCTTGCTCTTCTTTCTCTTCTGTTAGTCCTCTCTAGTCGTCCAAGCTCTTCAAGTCCGAGATTAACGAGGTTCAAGTTCTGATTACTTCTAGTTTCACGCGTCTGCATAAACTGTCTGTAATCGTCAAGCAACGATCGATGCTATCAGTGCAACGATCGATTCAATCTCAGAATCGCCTAGTGACGATCGACACAAAGGTGCAACGATCGACGCTATGCGAAATCGGTACCTGCGACATAAAAAAAAACAGAGAAAAATTAGTAACTAAAACAAAAAAATAAAAATCCTAGTCTAAACCCTAGGTTCGAATCTATCGAAGACTCAACGGAGTCCCCGGCAACGGCGCCAAAAACTTGATAGGTCTAGTTTTATCCCTATTCTAACTGCAAGTGCACAGTGATGTAGTTGTAGTACTTAGGGTATCGAATCCACAGGGACTCCGGTCAACGATAGATTTAGAACAGAAAAGATTAAACTAGGAGAAAACAAATATGATTAGAAACTAAAAAGCAAAGCAGGAAAGTAAATCATGTGAGTTTGTGAGCAAGGAAGTGAAGGCGTTAAGTCTAGGGAGTTCTCAGGAAATCAGGAACACAGGCAATCAATCAATCGGGATCTAATTAAGAACTGTTCTAGAACTCAAACACAGATATAGAATTAACCAACTGTCGTTGCGAGAATTCTCTAAGTCTAAGTGCAGCAATCCAAATTCCTTTGCAATTACTAACAGATTAAACTAGCTTTAAGATCGAGTTCGATATGTTCACAATTCCCCTAAACCAAATTCCTTTGCGAGTATATCAAATTGCTCATCTAGGTTCTTTCTAGCTAATTAACCAATTGTCGTTGCATCAATCAACCTAACATCAATAATCTAAGTGGCCAATTCAGATCAAGCATTAAGAACAATCCTAGACGAAGAACTAGAAAGTATGAATCCCTAACAGATTGATTAGCCTATAATTCCATGAAATCCCTAATGAGAATCCCTAAACTTAACAGGTAATCTACTCACACATGTTCATCGAAACAGAAGACATCATGAATAGAAAACCAAATATTATAAAATCAAATAAAGAACCGGGGTTTAAAATCCTCTCTCTTTCGAGATCAGGATCAGTCCCTAACTCTCTCTGAAAATAAATTAAGACTTAAGAAAAGCGTAGCCTAAACAAGTGGCTAAAAACCCTAATATATAGTCTAAAACACGTCTGGGGGCCTTTTTGTAAGTCTGGAAAGTTTTTGGGCAAAAACTGTAATTTCTCTAAAATGCAGATTTTTGGGTGCAGAACTGTGTCTACCTACTGCGTCGACCACTGCAGAACTGCAACGACCGTTGCAAGGCGAAAACGCAGCTAGTGTACTCTGTGAAGTCTCTAAATAGTGCAGAATTGCTCCAAATGCTCCCAAAACGTCCAATTAGGCTCCAGATATTCTTAAGCCTGTAAAACACCTGAAAAGACTCCAAAACACATAGAAAGACTTGATAACAAAGACATATATCATGGTTAAAATCCCTAAAATCTATGGTATATCATCTGTCTTCTGCATAAACCGCTATATGGTCTAAAACAGTCGCCACGAGCGTGGTTTAACAAGTTTAGCAACTTTCTCCTTGAATTCGGATTTGTCTGTAGCATCAAAGACCCATCCTTATTCATCTACTGCAGGAACAAAGATGTGATCATGCTCCTTTTATATGTTGATGATATGGCGATTACTGGAACTAAGTCCGAGAGCATGACAACTCTTCTTGCTGAGCTCAACAGACAGTTTCGAATGAAAGACTTAGGTAATCTTCATTACTTCTTGGGTGTTCAGGTTCAATCACACGACAAGGGTATGTTCCTCTCTCAGAAACAGTATGCTGAAGATATTCTTGCCGTGGCTGGTATGACCGAGTGTGCTTCTGTTCCTACACATTTGCCTCTGCAGCTTAACAGAGTCACTGCTCAAGATGAAATTTTCGACAATCCAACTTATTTTCGAAGCCTTGCGGGTAAGTTGCAATATCTGACTCTCACTCGCCCTGATCTTCAGTTTGCAGTGAACCATGTTTGTCAAAGGATGCATGATCCTACAGTAGCTGGCTTCAATAATCTCAAGCGGATTCTTAAATACATTTGTGGTACAACTGAGAGGGGGTTAAACTTTACAAAGTCGACTGACTATACTCTCCGAGCTTACAACGATAGTGATTGGGGTGGCTGTCCTACTACACGGCGATCCACTGGCGGCTTCTGTACGTTTCGTGGCCTTAATCTCATATCTTGGTCCTCTAAGAAACAACCGACAGTTTCTAAGAGTTCAACTGAGGCTGAGTATCGCTCTCTCTCTGAAACAGCTTCTGAACTTTCTTGGATCAGTCATGTCCTCAAAGAATTGGGAGTACCTCTACTACAACTCCGAAACTCTATGGTGACAATCTTTCCTCAGTTTATCTCACTGCAAACCCTGCCTTCCACAAACGCTCCAAGCATTTTGAAACAGATTATCACTATGTGAGAGAGCGTGTTGCTTTGGGTGCTTTGGTGGTTAAACATGTCCCTGCACAGCTGCAAGTGGCGGATATCTTTACTAAATCCTTGGCCATTACTCCATTTTGCAACCTTCGATTCAAACTTGGAGTTGACAATCCTCCCACCCCAAGTTTGAGAGGGGGTATTGGCAAGCTCAAGCAAAACAACAGTGTCTCGATTCTGGGCAAACCTCCAGCAGGCCTTCAAAAGCTTCAGCCCAACAAGATGTTGCTTAAGCCCATTCAGCAGTCATCGCCGTGTTCAATGGTCAAGAACAGTCTTGGTCAACAACGGTCACAAACGGCTCTGCAACAGGACAAAACCAGAAGAGCCATTCATGATAAGACCAAGACGCTTTCCACGCAGCTGTGTACGGAGACGATCACGACGCCAAATCCATTTGCAGCCCTTGATTCATTAGATGCGTTATGATCAAGCCACATGTGTGTGTGCTTCTAGGGTTTACGCTTTAGTATAAATAAAGCAGCTCATCTCTTATAAACGTTAAGAAGAAAGTTAATAAGAAAGCTTTTATCTTCATATTATCCTCTTTACTTTCAGTTTGCTCTAAGATTTTATATAATACATAAGGGATCTTTATATCTATGAAGAAATTGATGGCTCCCTTCCAATTTCTTATGTTGGTTACATTCATAAACTTTTTTGTTCTTGTCCAAGCTCAACGTTCTGTTTGAGTTGACTTTTGAGATATCGAGTATGTGTGCGGCAACTCCGCCGTCGTTGTTCCCCGAAGACCTTACAGTGAAACCCATTGTTCAAGCGCTTCCAGCACCGTGAGTTATCTTTCTTTTTTCCATTCTCCTTTGAATCAAAATTATAGGGTTTATGCTCTTCTAATTAGGGCTTACGGGTTTTTTTTTTTTTAAACCCGGAGAAGTCTTCATTTTGTGTTCTTTCGTTTTGCAATTGTACCACAAACGAATGATTTTATTGGGAAGGTCGTTTTGCTGCTCTGTTTTCTTCTTCTCAATAGATGTCACTTATTAAAAGTGTGTAGCACACTCTAACTCTACCAACATTCGAACATCAATGAAATGCAGTATAAATTCTCATAATTTTATCCTGAATTATTCTTCTTTCTGTTTTTAATTGTCAGAAGCAATAAATATTCCCTCAGATCTACTACTGGAGATACTGTCCCGCCTCGGATTAAAAGCCAACATACATGCTTCTCTTGTCTGCAAGACATGGAGACTACATTCTTTTAGACCCCATCCTTGGCTCTTTTATCAGAAAGTTACAACCCCATCCTTGGCTCTTTTATCCGCTAAGAGGATTAGAAGATGGAGACTACATTCTTTTAGACCCGTTACGGTCTCAAACCCATAAGCTTAATTTTCCAGATTTGAAGGGCCATGGATTCTCTTGTTCTAGGGATGGTTGGTTGCTTCTGGTAGCATATTTCCCCTCAGTTTTTTTATTTAACCCGTTTACCCGGGAGCACATCTACTTACCCAAGGCGGCACCTAAATCAGGCTATTGCTTAGCTTTCTCAGCCGCTCCTACATCAAGTAGTTGTTTAGTAATCTCCCTTAGCGATATAAGTGTGAATGATTGAATCAAGTTGTATATTATGTTGAGTGATTACACGATTATATACACAAGATGATTGATAATATCCTGAGTATATTCTAGATTACATTAGATATGATATCTAAGAGATAATAACATATCCTAACTGCCTAACACGCCCCCTCAAGATGGACGGAGCGAAGCAAGACCAATCTTGACACAAAACGGTTTGAATTTGGAACGAGGTAGTGGTTTAGTAAGGGCATCAGCGAGTTGGTCGACAGACATCACATGAGCCACGCGAAGCGTTCCTGATTGGACCTGATTTCGAATCACATGATAGTCGACAGCTACATGTTTCATTCGAGAATGAAAAACCGGATTAGCAGACAAATATGTTGCGCCAATGTTGTCACAGTAAATAACTGGAGTTGAGGAGGGTTTGAAGCCGAGTTCATCAAGAAGCTGAACGACCCATTCCAATTCAGACGAGGTATCAGAGACTGACTTGTATTCAGCCTCTGTTGATGACCTCGCGACAGTCTTTTGTTTCTTTGAGGACCAAGAGACAAGATGGTTGCCCACATAGACTAAGTAGGCACCAGTGGACATGAAGTCGTCGCGATCTCCAGCCCAGTCAGCGTCAGAGAAAGCATGAACAGCCATGGAGCTCGAAGTAGAGTAGAAGATACCGGTAGTCTTAGAGCCAGCGAGATAACGAAGAATACGCTTAACAGCTTCCCAATGCTCATCCGTTGGCTAATGCATAAACTGAGAGAGCTTATTAACCGCGAACGCAATATCAGGTCTTGTGAAAAGTAGATATTGGAGGCTGCCAATTATTGAACGAAACTCAGACGGATCAGCTAGAGGTGAACCTGAACTGAGCAGCAGAGGCGGATGATCCACCATTGGCGTTTGGACAGGCTTAGCTGCAGCCATGTTTGTGCGATGAAGAAGATCAGTTATATACTTTGTCTGCGTAAGAGTAAGGCCAGCAGTCGTCCGAGAAACTTCAACACCCAAAAAATAATGCAAATCACCCATGTCTTTCAATGAGAACCGAGCCGAGATTTGCCCAATGAACCGAGAGACATGATCCGGCGAGTTACCTGTAACTACGATATCATCGACGTAAATGAATACAAAGATCGCAATGCCTTGTAAACGAAGGATGAATAATGAAGTGTCGGAGACCGAGTTCGTGAAGCCAACATTCAACAGAAAGTCACGCATAGCATTATACCAAGCCCGTGGGGCTTGTTTCAAGCCATATATGGCCTTTCTCAATTTGCAGATATAATCAGGCCTGTCTTGGTCTATAAAACCCGGTGGCTGAGCCATGTAAACATCTTCGGTAAGTTCCCCCTGCAGAAACGCATTATTTACGTCCAGCTGACGAAGAACCCACCCACGAGCAACTGCTTGACTGAGAACAAGACGAACAGTGGGATGTTTAACAACAAGACTGAATGTTTCGAAATAATCGATACCTGGACGTTGGTTGTAACCTTTTGCAACCAACCGGGACTTAAAACGATCCACTGATCCATCAAGTTTCCGCTTAATGCGAAAGACCCATCTGCAACCAACCAAATTGTAATTTGGATCAGGAGGAATGAGGTCCCAAGTATGATTTGAAAGCTGAGAGTCCATCTCTGCTCCCATAGAGCTTCTCCAGCGAGAATCCTTAAGAGCTTGAATATGAGTTTTTGGCTCAATTTCATCCGCCAGTGCCTTCGTAATAGACAATGCATAACGAGGGTTGGGCTTAACAATATTGTTCTGCAACCTGGTAGTCATAGTGCGATTCGATGGATTTGCACCAGTATCGTGAGGCAGAACAGCAGGAGCCGAGGAAACGTCAGCGGCTTCAGCAGATGAGGAGTCAATGTTCACAACTGAAGTCGAAGCAGCATCCGGCACAGACATTGGAACCGGTTCGATGAAGTGAGTGTCCGATGATGTGTTTGTTGTTGTTGACGATGGCAAGGCAGGCACAGGATCCAAAACAGCAGGTTGGACAACAGTAGGATGCGTGAGTGGCTGCGGAAGAACGAGAATTGATGAAGGAATATCAGATTCTCTAGCTGAAGGAACAGGCGTAGCAGTTTGCTGAGCAAAAGGAAAATGAGATTCACAGAACTCAACATGTCTCGAACTGTAGAGACGCATAGTTGAGAGATTGAGACACAAATATGCACTCTGAGACTGTGAGTAGCCCATGAAAACACAAGGAGCAGAACGCGAGTCAAGTTTGTGAGCGGAATAGGGTCTAAGCCAGGGATAACAAAGACACCCAAAGACTCTAAGTTTAGAATAATTGGGCTGTTCATTAAAAAGCATTTCGTATGGAATTTTGAAATCAAGAGACGAGCTTGGAAGACGATTTATGAGATAAACCGCAGCTTGAAATGCAAACGACCAGTATTTAACAGGAATGTGAGCATGAGAGAGTAAAGACAACCCTGTTTCAACAACATGTCGGTGTTTCCTTTCAGAAATACCGTTATGTTCAGGAGTATGAGGAGGTGGCGTTCTATGAGAGATGCCGACTTAAGAAAGAAAAGGTGTAAGTGCGACGAACTCACCTCCATTGTCGGAGTAAAAGGTAACGTTTTAAGAAGATATGTTATTAAAGATTGTTTTAAGAAGATGTTTAGGTCAGATCGTTTCGCTCTGATACCATGTGAATGATTGAATCAAGTTGTATATTATGTTGAGTGATTACACGATTATATACACAAGAGGATTGATAATATCCTGAGTATATTCTAGATTACATTAGATATGATATCTAAGAGATAATAACATATCCTAACTGCCTAACAATAAGTATATGCTCATATCTTGAGGTTGATACTTGGCGACCTGGTGAAACCATTTGGACCACCCATCGCTTTGAGAACAAGTTACCCGGTCGCAGATGGAATAGTTGTGTCTTCTCAAATGGTGTGTTCTATTGTCTCACTACCTACGGAAACATTGGGATTTTTGACCCGCATAGAGCAACCTGGAATGTTCTTTCAGTGAAACCCTGTCCCACCTTTCGTCGGATAGATTTCAGTAAGCGAGTGTTGCTGACGGAGCATGAAGGAGACATATTTGTTATGCTTACAAGCCGTAACAAGAACCCATCGATGTTTAAACTAAACCTTAAATGCAAGGCGTGGAAAGAGAAGAGAGAGCTTGGTGGTTTGACAGTATTTGCAAGTCACCCTACCTCTCTTACAAGAGCTGGCCTCTCAATGGAGGACAAAAAAAAAATATACCCATCACATAATGGGGACCTCGGCGTGTACTATTCCCTTAGTGATGAGAAAATTAGCTCTTGTCTCCCTTCGAGTAACTATTTGTCTAACCGCGTTGCTTGGGTGGATCCTCCTCTCAACATTGTTAATTTTTGACTTCATCATTTATCTTTTGTCTAATGAAAACAAAAATTTGTGGTCCACATGATTGAATTAATTGATAGCTCGGAAATTCTATTAGGAAATGAACTGGATCAAGTTTCTCTTAATCTAATGCCAACTCTCAAAACACTTAAAGACTCTAAGTGTCTCAACCTAATTCTAGTTCTATTATAGAGAATACAGTTTATGTCTGGTAATTGGACTTACAATTCATGTTGGTACCTGTTTATGGGAAAATCATATGAAAATCATATGGGAAAATCAACTGCTTGACTGAGAACAAGACGAACAGTGGGATGTTTAACAACAGGACTGAATGTTTCGAAATAATCGATACCTGGACGTTGGTTGTAACCTTTTGCAACCAACCGGGACTTGAAACGATCCACTGATCCATCAGGTTTCCGCTTAATGCGAAAGACCCATCTGCAACCAACCAAATTGTAATTTGGATCAGGAGGAATGAGGTCCCAAGTATGATTTGAAAGCTGAGAGTCCATCTCTGTGTTGGGAATGTCCTGAAATCTACTGTACTATCTCTAGAAAGTATGATAAATGTCGAGATCAGACATAAGTCATAAATACTGGGTGATCATGATGGCTTGCTAGAGTCCGCTCTTGATCTATAAGTTTAGGACTTATTACCAGTATTATATGATCCCAAAGGGTCACACACCATAGCTAACGGGAAAGTTAAGATGGAATTAATACGGTAAGATGCTAAGGCATTTACTGTATTTGTACAGAGAGTTGGGCAGACAACAAATGGGCTTTTGTCTGATTTGTGTCTTGGGCCCAAAAGTCTAATGGACCATTAGTTTAATTAATTAAACTTGGGCCCATTAGTGAATCAATAAGATTGCAACAAGGGTTTTAGAAACCCTAAGCCATTTTTTGGCGATTTGGAGAAGGTGGCCGCGGCTCTCTCTCCTCTCTTGCGTCTCTCTCTCTTGTGATTCCATCTCGGTCTAGCAGCCAATCCCTCGCTTGTAAGAGTGTGGATACCAAGGAGGAACCGGTTCTCATCTGTTCTAATTTGATCTTGGCATTACCACCAATCATTCCGCTGCAAAGGTAAGATCAGGTTTGTTTTATGATTCGATTACAAGAACCTAGATCTGTTTAAGATTATGTGCTAGGTTGCAATCTGAGAATTGAACCATGGAAAAACGCATAATCCTACAGTGGTATCAGAGCCAGGTTCATTAGTGTCTTGTAATTTGGATCTAATCTGTGTTTAAAGGTTTTTGAATCGATTTAATGAATCTGAATTGATTAAAACCTATAATCCCTAATCGCCCATAAAGATATGATCTCGGATCATAAGTTTATTGGGTTGAAACCCTAATCGATCGCCATCTTTTGGTCTTGGATCGATGTAATGATCCGCTTGTGACAATCGCGTGTGCATAAAGTCTCGGTATGGATCAATGTGTTCTAAGATCACTTGATTCATTGTAGCCGAGATTTGCTTGATCAGCAAGATAGCCAATCGCTTGTGCCTTCGATCACAAGTTATCGGCTGAGTTTTGATCTTCAATCGGCCTTGGGCTTTGGTTGATCAAAACCGAATGATGCCTTCGATCACTTTAAGCCGAGAGTCGAGAGACGTGTGATCGGGCTGGATCGAGGCAAAGGAAGGATCGCGTGTACCGGATGCGATGATCGATCATGATCGGCCGTGTGATGTTCGCATCATTCGGGATGGATCGATCGGATCACGTTTGGGCCGAGATCGATCAATCGATCGTGAGGCCATGGGACGGATCAGGCATGGCCGATGACCGTGTGATCATCCGTGAGGCTGTGGGACGGTCGAATCTCGATAGCGTGATCCGCAAGGCTCCCTTAGGTCTCGGATGGATCATGGGCCATCGGTTGAATGATGGGCCGAGTTGGATCGTGGGTCCATGATCCGATCATGGATCCGATCGTTTGGCCCGTTAAATTTTACGTCTCGCGAATAGTCAATCGGTTAAACCGAGCTTCGCGGTTCGTTGCCCAAACCGCACCGATTAAACCGGTCCATTTAATTGGCGGTTAATCGTGTGTTTAAAGCCTTAAACCGTAAGTTAGGTCAAAATTGGCTAAAACACTAGGTGTTTCTTCCCGGTTTTGGACTTAACTGAACCGATCCAATTTAATTGGTGGTTCAAGCGGTTAACCCAAATCGCGGTTTGCTGGAAATTATTTAATACAATTGGTATTATTTAATTTCTGGTTAAACCGGATTGAAATTCATAAAATTGAATTTTAACCTAAACCGAAGGCTGGTCTAAGTTTGATTTGGTTGGACCAAATAATTTAGAGCTGGTCTGGTTTAGTAAATAACCGATGGTTTTGATAGTTAATTTGGTCTTGGACCAGAATTAATAAACCGAATCGGTTATGTCAAATTATTGGGCCAACTGGAATTCTATGGTCTTGGGCCAAGAATTGGGCCTATGATTTGTGACCCAACCCGAAAATATTTATAAAATATTAAATTAGAAATTTCTACTTTTAGAATGTTTCTAAATTTAGAAAGTTTCTAAAACAAGTAAGTTTCCCAAAATAGTAATCTTCTATTTTTGGAAATAAAACTTAAAATCCTCAAAAACAATATCAAGCTTGGATGTCTTTCCAATCTTGTCAGCTACTTAACGCTTATTCGATTACAGATATGGCTTACAGTGTGAGGTGTCTGTTTTCGCGTAAGTAAAGTAGTATATAGTCACTAATTTCATTGGGAGTCCCAGACTTTAGTGATTATTTGGCTGTAAGAGATTGGTTTCCTTGACTGGGCCATCGGGAGTCCCGGGCCTTGAGACATCTGATGTATTGGGCCTTGGGCCCAATTCACAACCGAGAGTTATATGGATATAACTAGCTGTGAGTATGCTTACCAAGTAAAGCTAATTCCGGGTGACGGCCAGTGGCCCACTCTGGATTTAGCTGAACATGGGTCTCGGAATCATTGCATTCTTATGAGGTTAAACAAAGAAATTTTGAATGCAATGCGAGTTTTCTTATAAGTTATTAAGATTACTCTTTTATGAACTAAATAACTAAAACTCTATTTATCTCTAAATTTCAGCTATAACAAGCACAAACAATCAAAACACTTTCTCGATCCGGTTTGTCCTTGAGATGGACAAACTGAACAGATCAAATTTCTTGATTTGGTCGCGGAACCTGAGGCTAGTCCTCAGGCATGAGAGAAAGGACTGTGTCCTTGAGAAAGCTCTCCCCGAGAGGATCGGTCCCAAGGCCTCTCATGCAGTACGTAATGCTTGGAATAAGCATTATGATGATGCGGTAGATGTGCGTGGTCTGATATTGGCTACCATGGACTCAGATTTGCTGAAGCAATATGAGAACATGGAGTCGCCAATAGAGATGATCAGCAGCCTGAAATTGAAATTTCAGGAGCAGGTAAGAGTGGAGAGATACCAGTTGGTTAAATTTCTCACTAGCTGCAAGCTACCGAATGATCATCCAGTAAGTCCTCATATCAGTAAAATGATGGGTTACATTGATAACCTGAGGAAACTGGATTATCCAGTTAGCCAAGAATTGGCAACTGAGATCATTCTGCAGTCACTGCCGTCAAGCTATGATAAGTTCAGAAGGAACTATATCAAGAAAGGCTTAACTAAGACGCTGACTGAACTGCATGATATGCTCAAGACAGTTGAGCCAAAGCTACTGCAAAGAGACTGGGCATTGGAAAGGAGATTGCATTAAATTCATGGAAGATTATGAGGAGTTGAAGTTGATGTATGAAACTACTTCCTCAGGTATTCATGTTATTACTTCAAGTTATACCTTATAGGTATTGGATACTGGTTGTGGCACTGATATTTGTTATAATATGCAGAGCCTGGGCAACAGTAGAACTTTGAAGGAAGGGCAAGTGAAACTGTGTGTCTGGAAGGAGCTTGGGATGCTGCCTCAGCCGTAGGGTTTTCACTTATAGATCCCTTTGAGGCTTGGTTTTGTATTAAGTAATTGCTACAATGTACCTGCTTTACGCAGAGTTGTTTTTCATTTTCTTATAAGAATTTGAATGTTTTTCATTTTGATAAAGACAAGTTTTGTTCTTTTGATCTTAATGAAATGTTAATTGTAGCACCCTATTCAAGGAATGGGTTTTATATCTTAAACCAAAGAGTGCCTAAATGTAACATAAATACCGAATTGGTTTAAATCTGATGAATTAAACCTGATTTTTCTTGGCATAAATGTTTTGGTCAAATAGAGTAAGTCGGATTCAGAAACCCCATAGTTATGGACTTTTGGGCTCATTTGAATGGATATCTTATGAGACTTGAATTCTGCTTACTGGACCAAAACACCAAGGGCCCATCTTAGCCGAGCTAGAGAAAAGCCCAAAGGCTTATTAGACATTGGACATACTCATGTATGTGGTCCGATGAGCAGTAATGCCAGAGAAAATTTCCTGTACTTCATTGTCTCTACTGATTACTTCAGTGAGTATGACTGTGTTCATTTGATGAGACACAAGTCGGAATTCTTTGACATGGTCGAAAGAGTTCCAGAATGAGGTATAGAATCAAAGTGACAGAAGTATTGAGACTCTGGATAAGATCAAGAGTGAGAATACTTAAGTCATTGATGGTGTGATCATCTGAATGAGTGTGAAGTCGTTTCACAGCTCATTTCTCCTGAAAACCTTGAGGTGTTTCTGTGAGAAAGAATCAGATCTTATTAGAAATGATTAAAGATGAGTCGCACGAATCTTCCATGATATTCTTTAAGAATAACGCTCTAGAAATATCTAAGTTTACGCTGAAATAGTTCCACTAATATCAGTTGAAAGACACCACATAAATGTGGATTGGAATCGATCCAAATTCGTCTTTACTGAGTATTTGTAGTTGTGCTACTTCGCTGGTTGTCCTAGGGAAACCAAGGCTTGTTACTTTTACGTCCATTCTGTTTTCTAAGAAGGGTTGTTATTTTCCAAGAAGAACAGTGGGAGTAAAAGTATAACTCGAAGAAATTCGAGAAATACAGGAGGCTGCTCAACCTGTTGAGGGAGAGCAGCGGATGGATTTACAGATTTCTGTAGAATCTACACCTGTAGAGCCTGAAGTTCGCAGATCTGAATGAATCAGTCACTAATCCGAGAGTGATTTCTCGTCATTAGTTGAACTTGATAATCATTGAAAGTTCACATGATTTGATGATCATTGAAAGTGACGAACCTGCGAAATTCAAAGAAGCGAAAGTGAGCCAGGACTCCGAAAAAAAATTACACTATGTGTAAGTTAGCTTCATTGATCCATTCATGGATGGAAGCAAACACATCGGAGTTGGAATCGTCGTTCTGTTGAAGTAGTCAAAGTTTTGACTTGAACAGGAACGAAGTGGAACTGTGCGTTTACTAATAGATAAGTGGGAGCAATGTTGCATTTCTCATATTGTATGTCGAAGACATACTGATTCTCGCAAATAACGTCCCAATGCTGCAGTCGGTAAAGGACTGGCTTGGGAGTTGGTTTTATGATTGACATGGGTAAAGCCACGTAGTTCTTGGATTTTGGATCTAAAGATAGAGATCCAAAAGAGCTGGTAGGACAAAGTCAGGATTCTTAAATTGACAAAGTCCTACACGTTTTCAGCATTCCAAGAAGGGTTTTATGCCAATGTCACATGGCATTAAGTTAAGCAAGATACAGTATCCTACGATAACTGCTGAGCTTGAATGCATGGATGAGATTCCATATGCGTAGGCAATTGGATCTATCATGTATGCCATGACACGTACTTGTTTTGATGTTGCTTTAATGTTAAGCAAGACAAGTAAAGACCAGTCAAATCCAGCAAAGAATCACTGGATTGCCGTAAAGAATATCCTAAAGTATTTGAGGAATACTAAGGATAAGTTCTTGATTTACGGAGAAAGTGAAGTGCTAAAAGTCGGTAGAGTCTGAAAGGCAAGTTTCCAATAGACAAAGATAATTCCTGGTCACAGTCCGGCTATATCTTGTGTCTATCTGGCGGTGCAAGGCACTGTTGCTGACTCCATGACTTAAGCTGAACATTTCGCAGCTTGAGAAGCGGCGAAAGAGGTTGTTTGGAAAGAAGAGTTCATCACTGAACTTGATGAGATTCCCAGCGTAGTTGAGACTAGCTGCACATCAGAGGTCCAAACACCTTGAGGGTAGGTGTAACCTATTCCGTGAGATAAATAACAGAGGTGTTAAGTAGATAAGCAAGTTTCATCGAATGAGAACGTTGCCAATCTATTAACGAAGCCACTCCTTAGGCCTAAGCACGAGTCGCAGACTGTAGCTGTAGGATGAGTGAAATTAAGATGTAGTCTTGATTTCAGTGGGAGTTTGTAAAGGGCTTTACTTAGTTGTTTTAAAAAGTTCATGTAAACATAATACTTTATGTTTATGAAATCTATGATTTCTGGATTATTTTAACTGTGATATAAATAATCGTTCCAAAATGATTCATGTCATTATATATGGGCCATCGAAGTACATGAGTAGACTTGATCCTGAAACCCCATATTTAACGAAATGACGTAAATCATAGTGTCCATAGTCGAAGGTTGTTGAAATTGGAACACCAACAACCACTTGAGACTAGATTGTGTTGAGACTTATGACCAAGTTTCGAGGGGTCATAGATGCGCGGCATCAAAGTCGACACATAGGTATATGTAGGGGAGCATATGACCGGACATGGCCCGCTGATGAGAACTCTACAAGATATTAATATCTGTGTCATAAGAGGTTCTCATATACGACTATAGAGTATAGTCCTTAGACCTGAGTTCGCATGCATGTGGCTGCACATGGATTGATGCACTTTGATCATTGTCTAACGCTGTTTCGTAACTGGGAGCTATAAGGACCTTGGTTGGGTGTATTATGAAGTGTGTAGTTCATAGTGATGGAACAAGATGGGATTTGTCCCTGCCGTATAACGGAGGTAATATCTCTAGGCCAATCGGAGACTTGATAGCTGGTAAGAGAGTGGCCACTCCCAAACGGACTTGCCCAAGTCGTTTGAATTGTCAGTATCAAATCTGGTCCGATTAAAATGGTCTGGCTATATAAGGATGACACGCATCTTGCCTTATGCCAGATCGATATATTGAGACAAAAGGACTAGGGAATGTAGGATTCCAGTACAAGTGGGAGATTGTTGGGAATGTCCTGAAATCTACTGTACTATCTCTAGAAAGTATGATAAATGTCGAGATCAGACATAAGTCATAAATACTGGGTGATCATGATGGCTTGCTAGAGTCCGCTCTTGATCTATAAGTTTAGGACTTATTACCAGTATTGTATGATCCCAAAGGGTCACACACCATAGCTAACGGGAAAGTTAAGATGGAATTAATACGGTAAGATGCTAAGGCATTTACTGTATTTGTACAGAGAGTTGGGCAGACAACAAATGGGCTTTTGTCTGATTTGTGTCTTGGGCCCAAAAGTCTAATGGACCATTAGTTTAATTAATTAAACTTGGGCCCACTAGTGAATCAATAAGATTGCAACAAGGGTTTTAGAAACCCTAAGCCATTTTTTGGCGATTTGGAGAAGGTGGCCGCGGCTCTCTCTCCTCTCTTGCGTCTCTCTCTCTTGTGATTCCATCTCGGTCTAGCAGCCAATCCCTCGCTTGTAAGAGTGTGGATACCAAGGAGGAACCGGTTCTCATCTGTTCTAATCTGATCTTGTCATTACCACCAATCATTCCGCTGCAAAGGTAAGATCAGGTTTGTTTTATGATTCGATTACAAGAACCTAGATCTGTTTAAGATTATGTGCTAGGTTGCAATCTGAGAACTGAAACATGGAAAAACGCATAATCCTACACTCTGCTCCCATAGAGCTTCTCCAGCGAGAATCCTTAAGAGCTTGAATATGAGTTTTTGGCTCAATTTCATCCGCCAGTGCCTTCGTAATAGACAATGCATAACGAGGGTTGGGCTTAACAATATTGTTCTGCAACCTGGTAGTCATAGTGTGATTCGATGGATTTGCACCAGTATCGTGAGGCAGAACAGCAGGAGCCGAGGAAACGCCAGCGGCTTCAGCAGATGAGGAGTCAATGTTCACAACTGAAGTCGAAGCAGCATCCGGCACAGACATTGGAACCGGTTCGATGAAGTGAGTGTCCGATGATGTGTTTGTTGTTGTTGACGATGGCAAGTCAGGCACAGGATCCAAAACAGCAGGTTGGACCACAGTAGGATGCGTGAGTGGCTGCGGAAGAACGAGAATTGATGAAGGAATATCAGATTCTCTAGCTGAAGGAACAGGCGTAGCAGTTTGCTGAGCAAAAGGAAAATGAGATTCACAGAACTCAACATGTCTCGAACTGTAGAGACGCATAGTTGAGAGATTGAGACACAAATATGCACTCTGAGACTGTGAGTAGCCCATGAAAACACAAGGAGCAGAACGCGAGTCAAGTTTGTGAGCGGAATAGGGTCTAAGCCAGGGATAACAAAGAAACCCAAAGACTCTAAGTTTAGAATAATTGGGCTGTTCATTAAAAAGCATTTCGTATGGAATTTTGAAATCAAGAGACGAGCTTGGAAGACGATTTATGAGATAAACCGCAGCTTGAAACGCAAACGACCAGTATTTAACAGGAATGTGAGCATGAGAGAGTAAAGACAACCCTGTTTCAACAACATGTCGGTGTTTCCTTTCAGAAATACCGTTATGTTCAGGAGTATGAGGAGGTGACGTTCTATGAGAGATGCCGACTTAAGAAAGAAAAGGTGTAAGTGCGACGAACTCACCTCCATTGTCGGAGTAAAAGGTAACGTTTTAAGAAGATATGTTATTAAAGATTGTTTTAAGAAGATGTTTAGGTCAGATCGTTTCGCTCTGATACCATGTGAATGATTGAATCAAGTTGTATATTATGTTGAGTGATTACACGATTATATACACAAGAGGATTGATAATATCCTGAGTATATTCTAGATTACATTAGATATGATATCTAAGAGATAATAACATATCCTAACTGCCTAACAATAAGTATTTGCTCATATCTTGAGGTTGATACTTGGCGACCTGGTGAAACCATTTGGACCACCCATCGCTTTGAGAACAAGTTACCCGGTCGCAGATGGAATAGTTGTGTCTTCTCAAATGGTGTGTTCTATTGTCTCACTACCTACGGAAACATTGGGATTTTTGACCCGCATAGAGCAACCTGGAATGTTCTTTCAGTGAAACCCTGTCCCACCTTTCGTCGGATAGATTTCAGTAAGCGAGTGTTGCTGACGGAGCATGAAGGAGACATATTTGTTATGCTTACAAGCCGTAACAAGAACCCATCGATGTTTAAACTAAACCTTAAATGCAAGGCGTGGAAAGAGAAGAGAGAGCTTGGTGGTTTGACAGTATTTGCAAGTCACCCTACCTCTCTTACAAGAGCTGGCCTCTCAATGGAGGACAGAAACAAAATATACCCATCACATAATGGGGACCTCGGCGTGTACTATTCCCTTAGTGATGAGAAAATTAGCTCTCGTCTCCCTTCGAGTAACTATTTGTCTAACCGCGTTGCTTGGGTGGATCCTCCTCTCAACATTGTTAATTTTTGACTTCATCATTTATCTTTTGTCTAATGAAAACAAAAATTTGTGGTCCACATGATTGAATTAATTGATAGCTCGGAAATTCTATTAGGAAATGAACTGGATCAAGTTTCTCTTAATCTAATGCCAACTCTCAAAACACTTAAAGACTCTAAGTGTCTCAACCTAATTCTAGTTCTATTATAGAGAATACAGTTTATGTCTGGTAACTGGACTTACAATTCATGTTGGTACCTGTTTATGGGAAAATCATATGGATTCTGTGCGTGTTCTTGAAAATGAATTAACAACCCCTCGGGTTCGATATTCTTTCTAAACCCGTTCACCCGGGAGCGCATCTACTTACCCAAGTGGTCATGCTATTGTTTGGCCTTCTCAGCCGCTCCTACATCAACTAGTTTTTTGGTGATCTCATTCAACTGTACAAGGTTACACGACATACAACACATATTCTGTGATCCATACATGGCAGCCTGGTGAAACCATTTCCACCACGCATCACTTAAGAGCACCCGTTACCCTGTGACGGTCGGGAATAAGATCTATGGGACAAATGTTTATTCTCAAATGGTATCTTCTATTGTCTTGAGTACCTCCGGCCGCCTTGGGGTTTTTGACCCGTCTAGCGAAACCTGGAATAATCTTCCACTGAAACGCTGTCCAACACTGTTTCAGAGGCTAGCGTTAATGACAGAGCATGAAGGAGACATACTTTTATTAAAGGAACGCTATAGAAGCAACCCCGCTGTGTTTAAACTAAACCTTAAACGTATGGTATGGGAAAATAATAGAAAGGTTGGTGGTTTGACAGTATTTGTAAGTTACCTCTCTGACAAGTAATGGGCAACTTGGTGGCCATTGGTGATAAGAAAGCTCTCGTCCCCTTACGACACGTACCTATCTGTTTAACGGCACTGCTTGGGTGGATCCACTTTACAACAACGTTAATTTGTGATTTCTTCCTTTATGTTCTCTCTTATGAAAAGCTTTAGTTATGCGTTGATTTAACTAATTAGCTAACTTAACAAACATTTACTGAGAAAGACCGATAGTTAAATGGTTTAATTACTCGAGCATCACGATGAACTCTGGCTTAAAAAGTGGAAAAAACCACCAAGCTAATTATATAAAGCTTTATAATTATAGTTCACAAAAGGCTTTAAGACGGCCAAGTATCATATAACTCCATGGTTTGCAAACAGTATATGCATATACAACCTCATCAGTCTCGGGAATCATCTGTTTTTCCAAGCCCGTATACGCAAACCACGCACAGGAATGGACTTCATCCCTGAACTGGAAATGTGGTATCACTCTTCATCGTCTCCATGTTTAAACGAGTAAATCGGATCTGGAAAATATGCTAGCTTGACTTCCAGCATTTCATTCCCCGGAATGTTCAACTCCATGCTACCTTCTACCTCTTGTGCAGATGAAGAACCATCATCTATCATTGCAATAGAGAGGAAAAACAAATATATCACCATAGTAACAGCCATGACATATATAGTAAACAAGAAAAGAAACATATCTTATGAAAAATAGACATTAAGCATAAACAAAACCAGCTCCATTACATTTCATGTTCAATTAGATAAGAATTCTAGAAGACAAAACATAACTCCCCTTTCACAATCTAAACCGTATCACCCATAAAGATCTCAGTTTTCATCTTTTAAAACTTAGGAGGGTTCAAGTGTTTTCATACCAAAATAATTGAAAAAAAATCCAAACTTTTTTCTCAGATATTGGTTTTATAGAGACACGGAGATATTCCCTCAAAGGAACCCTTTTTACACGCAAAACCAAAAGACAAGTGAGACCCATTATCTATCTGAGACGATTTAACCCCAAAGGAATGCAATTCAGGGATTCATATACAATTTCAGAAAATACCTGGAGGGATGAAGAAAGAGGAACAAGGCCAGCCAGAGGGAGAAGACACAGAAAGGGATTCTTCCTCCGTCAACGGATTAGTCACCTTGTCGACCAAATTTGCGATCTTCGCGGCCGTGTTCTGATGAGGCGGGACCCAGAAGGAGGAGCCGGGGGCGAAAGGGAGCCAATCTGGAGTCGAATTCTGAACTACGATCCTCCGAACAAATTCGTTCAGCTTCTTGAGAATCGCGGCTTCGGCTTCAGCCTTAGAAGTCGCTGATGAGGAAGAATCGAGGTCAATCTCGATTAGATGCGGCTTTGACGAATACGGACGGCGGTTGAAACAGACAACGTTTGGCGCCGCTGTCCTCAGCGCCGGCTCGTTAAAGCGATGGAGGAAGTATCTCCCGTAGGGAATAAGGGTTTTCGACAGCAATCGGGACATTTTTAGAGAAAGGAAGTTGGGAGAGAGGGCGGCTTTTTCCAAATTGATAAAAAAATGACAGACTAAGGCGGTGTGCAACTGAAACGGGTACAAAGAAGGATCCGCTTTCGTGAGATCCGACCCAAATATATAACACACTAAACAAAATGTTGTTGTGAAATTCTTTTCGAGTTTTTGGACTGGGCTTTCATTTGAGATGTTCAATTAGGAATTAATAGTTCAAAGCAAATGGGCTTCAATGGGCTGATTGATTGATAAGATCCGGTGGCTAGAAATCGTCTCAAATGCCCTTATTTCTATTTCTGAAATGAAAATCCTAATTATCTTTTTTTTTTATCTCTCGTATCTCTTTTTGTATGTTGAAACTTGAAATACAAATTTGCTCCTCGCTTGATTTTAAAAAATAAAATTAATTAAAACAAATTAAAAAAAATTAAAAAAAATGCAAATCGGACCCTTCCTGATTGTCGAGCAGCTCGTGAACCAGTTTCGTGAACCCGTCTATTTTAATAGCTCCCCCGCCACAGCTGTCGACCATGTCGTTCGCCACCGTCAGAATCTAAATCCTTGGAGCTGTGTTGGGTTTGCTAATTGAGGTCGTATTAGATTTGATTTGTATGTATTGGTGGAGAAACAGGTTCGTGTTTTACCATTGGTTTGGGTCGATTAGGACTCTAAATTGGTTTACAAATGCATTGGATCTACGTTTCAGTGATTGAATTGTAATGCATTGTAAGTAAATTAAAATCCAAAACCGATCCAATTTGAATGTTCATGCGGTAGGAGAACTACATAAAACTAGTATTATTCTTAAATGTTGTATAACTAGTAAAACTTCTATTATTAAAAATTATGAGTTATCGATTAAAATATGGTAGACAACTAATGTTATTAAATGAAGTTTTTGTTTCTGCAAGACAGAATCAGCAACAACTCGTCCAAGGACGTGAAACAAATGACGGTCAAGATAAGGACTTCACGGTTGTTATTTGGAAGTTGTTATAAAATTTTATTGTATCTTCGCCTTTTGTTTTTTGTTGTTGTAAGACTTTGTCTCTAATTTATAAGATATATATGTACGATTTATTTTGGTACAGGTTGTATAACTATTTGTCATATATATATTTGATGCCAGTAATACTGGTAATACTAGTATTACTAAAAGAACTGTGAAATTTATAAAATCATATTATCAAATATCATTTTAACAAAATCTAAACTAATCAATATATTAATGCATAAAACTACCATATTAACCGTTTTAATGGACATATAATGGAAGAAACTACACAATATAGCTCTTATACTTTTAAGATCATTTTGTAACTAATAACTAAATAAGTAAAAAAAAAAATTAAAAAAATCAAGATTTTCAGCAAAGTAATGTATAAAACAATCACAATTACATGTTAATTGTTTTATATCAGTTGTAAACTACAAAAACACAATTTTAGATTATGTAATACTAAATAAACTGAAAACAGATAAAATAGAACTATTTCCAACTTCCATATATCTTAGGTAATATTGTGTGTTAGTTTTTGGGGTCAAAATTTTATCGTCTCTTTCTTCCGGTTTTTGTATTTGTCTCTCATGTAAACCGATTTGACGTTTCTGTTTCTCGAACAATTGTCAAATCACAAACTTTTAATGCAGGGGACATACTTGCCGTCGATCTCCAAACCCAAAAAGATAACCCCCACGCTACTACACATCATCATCATTACACCTCTGAAACCGGTGAATCAACACCTCTTTCTCGGCGAATTGACACCTCTTTAAAGACGAAACCCTAAAGGATTTTTCTTTAAATACTCGATTTTGACATAACCATCAAACACATAAATTCTTAACAAAAAAACATTTTCAAAATCAGAGAGAATTACCGAAAAACAGAGAGAAGGAAAGCATGGACAGCAGGAGATCGATTGTAAGTCTACAACAAATCTCGATTGAAATCCTCACCATTATCGGCGAAAAAGTCGGCAAAGCTTCCTCCGCCGATTACGCTACCGTTAGAACAACCTGCACCAAAATGAAAGAAGCCTCTAAGAATCCTAGAGTCTTTTATTCTCTATGCCTTTTACCGCTGATCAAGAAGTCTCTATGTGCGTTTGCTCACATGAAGTTTCTGGAAACATGTGTAAAACACGAGAATTTTGTCACTTTCTTCATTCGAAGTATTCTTTCTTATTTCATCGAGAACGACCTCGAAAACAAAATGGCATATTTACAGTTTGAAGTGATTGGAGAGGGTGCCGAAATTAACCATTCTTCTTCAGGAGAATCCGCCTGCAAAAAGAAGCAACAACGTGGCCAAAAATATCAAACGAAGGTCAAGAAGAAGATAACGATTAAATGATAGCACTACAATCTCACCATTGGGAAAGCAACAGGTAGAGAACTCATGTTGCGATCAAGACAAAAAGAATTAGGGTTCTAAGGTAAGCAACAAGCACGAAATCAATTTTTCCTCTTTCCCTTGTCTACAAAACCGCAGATGAATTTCCATTGTTTGTTTTGTATCATACGAATAGTAATCACATGTGGTAAGACTCATGCGTGCAAAAGCGATAATAGTAATCAATCCGGATTTTAGTTTTTGGTCTGGCTCATTCTTTTCACTAAGTTCAGTTAAATTTTGCATGTTCGATTTAATACTAGAAATTATCTTCGAATAAACAGAACTGGGAAGGGATCTATCTATGAATCTTTGGTGTTAGTTTGGTTTAACAGAACCGGATAGGCAGTCTTTGGTGTTGATTTAACCAAAACTAACACCAAAGATTCATAGATAGATCCCTTCCTAGTTCTGTTATCGAAGATTATGAATATCTTTTAATTTTTATTTTGGTTATATACATATTTTTTAATAATAATAAAAAAATAAGATGAGTTGACCAAATATGAAAACATTTACGAAAATTTTTAATTTTATTTTAGAGATATACATAATCTTTAATAAAAATAAAAATAAGATAATAATTATGAAAATATTTATGAATATTTTTAAATATTAATAAATATTATTTTGGATTTTATATAGTCAATATCTAGTATTTATATAAATTTGAATTATATAAATGATAAAATATTTTAAATAAGATATTTATGTATTGATTTTTATAAATTAGACTATAATTACAATTTATTTGTCACTATTTTTATTTATAATAAATTATAAAATATTTTATTAAATATAATAGTATATGTATGTTTAATTATAAATAGTCTCATATATTTTTTACAATACTATTATTATTATTAAATTAATTTAATAATTTTTATTTTTTTAAATTTACGTTTAATAATATTTGTTGAATCATACTAACTCCTATATTCTGACCCCAAAAAAAAAACTAGCTCCTATATTATTTTGCCTCCATAGTCACTCTACATTTTGCACCCAAACAAATAATATTTGACGAGAACAAAAGAATTAATTAAACAATTTGTATAATTAGTTTTTTTTTATATAAAACTCCACTTTTGGTGTCAGTGAGATATGATCAAATGCTCAGCTTTCTTTAGATTCATTACCAATTCCAATAAAAGAGTTAAAAACAAAAAGCACTCTAAAAACATTTGTACAAGTAACAATGAGATGTAGTGAAAACAGAGTTAAAAATGTCCCAACGTCCCCAACCAAATGAAAAACCCCAAGATCAAAATGATTTTCTCTGCTATTAAAAGGACTTTGCAGCGAGTTACATCTTCTACGGATTCCATGACAGTTCCTCAAGTTTAAAACTTTGTTCCTCAGAATGTAATAGGACGTTTGGTCAAAGAATCCGAGTGAAACGAATACCTCCTTTGCTTTGCATTTTCAAGACCCCTCGTGATGTTTATGCGATGATTGTGTGGTTTGAAAAGAGGTCGATCAGTTTATCGAGAGTATCTGCGTGGAATTTCCTTCCAAAGAGATAGCAAGGTCTTTTGATTCCGTTCCACATGCACTGTGTCCATGTTACTATACCCTGTGTTTGCACACATAAAAAGAAGAATTATCATCTCGGTAAAGAGAAAAAACCGGTAAATGTACAAGTGGAGATGAACTGGTTTTAAAGCGTGTACCGTTCCCTCACTTGTTACGCGTGAAACTGCGTCGATGGACTGCAAATGAATCAAAAGGAATACCAATTTACACATCTCAATGGAAGCAAGCAAAGGGAACAGTCAGTGTAGATTTTTAAGAGAACATTAGCAGTTTGGTTATAATACCGTGAGGTTCTTCAGTAACTCGTGTGTGATGTCTTCGGGCATGTATGTTCTTGGATGCCACTTTTGCTCAGACCAATCAACATATGTTAAAGTCCAGTTAGCAATGCCATCAGGGTCAAGCATCTGAGAGATTTATCACACCAAAGTGTAAGATAAAGAAAGTACAGAGAATGAAACATTTTCTTTTTAGCTAAAGAGTCACAAGATATTCTCACATGGAAGAATGTTGGCAGGTAGTGTTCATCCGCAATGCAGTTCTTGTTACTCTCTACACCTGGCTGAAGAAAAAGAAAAAAAAGACCCTTCCTATTAATATGTGTTTGTTTCCATAGATCTAATTACGACTACATAAAATCGAGAAAAGAAAGTAAGAAACATCTATTTTTGATAGTAAGTTCATTACTCACCCCACAGTAGTCCCGGAATTTTGAGTAGTATAGACTGTCTGCCATAGTTATTACTGCATGCTGACGCTTCATGGAGAACCACTACACGGATTGTTCAAAAACTCTCTCATGTCAAATTTTGTAAAAATGCTTCTCAAGGACGACGAATGGAACCAAATGTGTTTATACATTGCATGTATTTTCAGACTAGGAGACAAGCATAATACTGGATCATCGAAATAGTTTTTACCTGTGAACCCTTTCTAAAATCTTCCTTTGGAATTTCCGGCAACATGTGATCCATATGCCTGCCGATTCCATGTGGACCAGGATCGTCAAAGCTGATGAGTAAGAGAAAATCATATATATGAGAAGTGGGAAAGAAATCTGGCAACATGTGTAATTACAATTCTGAAATTGCAGCAAATTGAACAAATGACTTTACCAGTCAACATAGCTGACATTGCTGTACATCATATAGTTGTACATGTATTCAAAACTTCGAAGTGGCACACAACTGCAAAATAAGAAACACTCACGTTGGTTACTTAATGAAACCTCAGAATAATCAGTGAGAAGAGAAATAAAGTTCCTGGGAGATTACCTATCAGAGAGTAAAACAAATTGCTGATTTTCAGGATCTCTAAGAGCATTAGTCAATAAACGTCTCTCGGCGTCAATCATTGATATTCTACCCCAGACCACCTTCAGAAAAACATGAAAATCATTACAGAAGCAACATGAATTCATGATTAGTCATTCCAGACCATATAGAGAGAGATGAAATGATCTGTACAAATACATACATCAGACACAGAAAAAGAGACAGACCTCGTCACTTCGAATTTCACGGTTAACAAAGTAACGACTGGTGTGAACCGGCGTATCCTTTGATGCATGGATATACACAGAGAACTTCCCTTCATGTCCCTGTGACGGAGGATCAAATAATCTCAGAGATCGTAAACACACTGCAAGATGTTAAACTCTAAGACTTTGAAGAATTTTAAAACAGCATACACTAATAAAGAGTTCATTTTACTTCCTATCTACTTAGCCAGAAGGAAACATGTGACACAATTGATGAAGTTTACCTGGAAAAAGAGGTCCCATAGCTTTTCAAAAGGCAATGTACCCGGAGTTAAGAACATAAATGCAATCTTAGAAGTCTTTTTAATCACACGAGGGGAGCTCAACATTTCCCTAATCACTACACGAGCAGCAATCTCGTCATCAGATAATTCTCTGGGCGAGGGTGGAAGCCAATCAGTAAGCCCCTTGCATCCTTTAGACGAAAACATATAACAAGCAGCTTTGCGGTGATGAGGGAACATGTAAGCACCAATGACAAACATTGTAATCAAGGAAACCACTGCGATGATCCATACGGGCTTCCTCGTAGGAGCACGGTGGCGAGCACCAGGCAAAGACTGTGTATAACTTGTTCTGCCTAGACGCCACCCTTTAATTGCCTTCATCTCATAAACAAAAACTTTACTGCAACAAACTCAACCTCAGATATTCAAATCTGGAGGAACAAGTTTCTTGAGCTAGAACGATAATATTCCACTTTGGCAGCTAGAACTGGTTGAAACCTAAAGTTACATATTAAAAAAAAACAAAGTTTTTGAATATCAGAGATCCATAACAGACCAAAAACACAAGGAAACCCGAGAGAAACTGAGAAAAAGCAAGACTGCACAAGATGCAATTTTGAAAACTAAACCAGATTTATCCATCGTAACAAAACAATAAAGAATGCATCAAATCATAAGTGTGAAACTTCAAAATTGACAACCTAGATTCTTGAAGAAGACAATTTATAGATGTTATGTTTCTATTCTGAAAAGAAGAACACAACTTCACCTTTTCTCTCAGTTTCCTTTTCACAGATATAATAAACATAACACAAATTAGAAGAATCAAATATCCAAAGGAATATAAATTGAAAAAATCAAAAGAATACAAGTCTTAACTATATCCAAACCAAGAAAAGTCAAACCATCCTCACAGCTTCTAATCAATCATTCACGCGCATTGCTTCAGGATCAAAATGAAATCGAAATTATCCATTTCACATCCGAGACCAAATCGGATCCCTTCTAAAGCTAATTCACATTGTAACACCCAACAAAATCCTTACACAGAAATAATCGAAAAGCCGAGAAAGTGGAACCTGAACAATTTTTCTAAACGGGATCGCGAGCTTGTTTGTTTCCACCCAAAGATCTCCGAGAACTCTCAGCGAACGAACAAACAACTGAGAGCTCCACACTCGAAAAACGTATATAAATCTCCCCGATTATGTGTATCGATATCTACACACGCATATATACGTTTCCTTCCTTCTGGGTAATTTTAATTTCTTCTTTTGCAATAAAAGTTCCCTCTTTTCACGATTTCGTTTCTTCTTCTCTTTCTCTGTTTAAGACTTTCGCTCTCTCTCTATAAAATGAAGGTAGGTATGGACTCTGTACACCGAAGACGAAGAAGAAGACAACGATGGTGAAGAAGAAGAAGAAGTAGTCTGTCTCTTCGGTTCAAAAACATGAGAAGTAAATTTTCGAGGAAGAGATTAGTAAGAATTTTTATTATTGGCTACTTTTAATTTTCAATACCCTACAAAAATCACGCGCCATGAGACCGCGTGTGTTTGAAAACTACGTTTAGAGACCTAGTCTATGTACTCGACATTTGCTTCGGTTTGGTTCAATTTTTCTGGTTTTTGAAAATAAGTCTGAATTAAAATTACAGAGCATTACTGGTTCATCATTTTATTGATTCATAAATTATATAGGACTAAGAAAATTTCACCATGTCTGAAAATTTAATTTTATTATGGTTATGTTTGGTTTAATTCGGTTCTGATTCTGGTTTAGTTGAATTTGGATCAAAAACTACTTAATGAGAATTAATTATTTAATTTAATTAACAACATTTTGTGAATTTTGATTCAGTTTGGTCCTCTATATTGGTTTAAATACAACAATAGCACATTTTTGGATTTGATTATATTTGGTTCGGTTGGATTAGATTTGGCTCGACTTGTACGTTCATTCTCAGCAAGTCACATCGATTAGTTGGCTGGTCAATATGCTGACGAGTCAGGGGAAGGTTCTGTCATTACAGACGCGCACTAGTTTTGTCCTCATCAAATTCTAACAAACTTTTACATAAAAGTCTTTTCTTTTCTTAGTATACACCAAAGTTTAAAGTCTGAAACTCTTTATCTTAAGGTACTAGAAGATGATATAGCTGACAAAAAATACTTATCATTATAGTACTAGCGAATGTATTAGATTGATTATGGCTTAATTAACGAAAAATATACAAACATTTTATTAGAATTTTATAATATAAATAAATGTAACCATCCGAAAATTAAACTTTTGTATTATGTTTATACGTAATAGGATCTTATATGAATATTAAAATAACAAATTATAGGTAACCGAAACCGTAAAAAGATATCAAAATTTGCTCGGACATAACTTAAAGCATGAAATAAGAAAAATATAAAGATCGTGCCACCCATTTACTCCCCAGTCCCCACAATAATGTCAATTTATTTTTATTTGTTCTCGTTTAGACAAATTATTACGATATTAATGTCATATTACATAGTTAAGCACAATATTTTTATTCTTAAGTCGAACGTATAGTAATGTTATCAAATCGAAGATCCAGACGAGGTCAAGTCAACGGCAGACACACGAAGAACTAATCACACATATAGGTACAATAATTAATTTCTTGCTTCTTAGCCACAAGGACCACAACCTAAGTACTTTGATCCCACTTATTTAGTGTGTTGCTCTCATGTTTTCTGATTCCAACGTATATTCGAAAATTTTAAGTTTGATTTTACGAATATTCTAAAATAAGAAATATTTAGCTTTAGAATATGTATCCAATGATTTCTATGAGATATAGGCAAACAAAGTATTACTTTATTATTAACTAATAAAGCAGTCTTATATGTTGACAAAAGCAATATTATATTTTACAATTTTTTTTTTTTTGATCAAAATATTTTACAGTTAAAAAGAAAAAGAAGTAGGATTTGTCCAGAAAAAAAAGAGAGAAAGAAGTAGGAAAATTACAATAAAATTGACACAGATTTTTTTAAGAGAAAAATATTTTATATTTCTTATTTTGGTTGATCGATCAAGATCTTAATGACTTCAATAATTTGAGCTAATGTTTTGAATTGTATATCTTTCAAAACTTTGAGTTATCAGTAAAATACATATTCTTTAAATTTTCTGAACGGTATGAACCTATGAAGAGCCGGAAAGCCTTTCCCCTTTTAAAATAGAATTTGTTCATTTTTTTTAAGAATATGAAATTTATTCAAATCAAAAAGATTATTTTACAAAAGAGTGCATCAGATTTGGAATTTACATCTTTATGTCAAAATTAATGTCCTCTAAGGGAAAACTATTTTTCCATGGGTTTATCCAGCTTCTTTATATTTTGTCTTTGAATTGAAGAAATCATGATTTGAATAGATTTATCAATGTTTCGGATAATCACTTCTAGCGGTGTTGGTTCTTCGCCATGGTGTCGAGAATTTCTTTTTTTCTATAGTGTTTAAACCGTGATCTGCAATAGGTATTTTCGAAGATAGATGAGTGTGGTGTTAACATTCATTAACTCTAAATCTTTCAAAATCTCTGGCCAGTTTGTCGTGTAATGATCTCCAAACAGTTGTCTCACAAGATTACTCCAGACTGCAGTAGCATAGGAACATTCAAAATACAAATGGTTGCAAGTTTCAAGTAAAGAAGTGCATAACTTGCAGGAAGCGTCAGCGCCTACATTCATTGCTTAACTTTATACCATGTTGTTAAACGATCAAGAGTACTAAGCCAGGTAACAAAAGAGAAATTTGGCATGTTGAAAGAGAACCAAATCACCTTGTGCCGGTGAACTGTCGACTGCACAGTTCTGATATGAGACCATGTCTCCTGTGAATTGAATGAGGTTTTGACCTTCCATACCCAAACGTCATCGCCTTGATGCATGTCCCTATTCCTGAGTTTTTGTACTTCGTCTTCAATTTAATTCAGTTGCAAAGATCTGTGATTTCTCCTTCTTGTGCTACTGTTTAAAACACGTTCCACAGTATCAGAGAATTTGATACCCATATCAATGCATCCTCGAATCCCTGTGAGATTTATGAGTTTTCCCAATGGGGACCATGAGTCATACCAGAACGAGACTGTGGATCCGCTCTGAACCTCCAACGTTGTTAACGTCAAAGCGATTTCCCGAAGCTTTAAGATTTTCTTCCTCATCCAACTTCCCATCGTATTGTTCTGATTTGTAGACCATATAGAGCATGTTCTAATCAGTATTTGTGAATCCGATGCACCCAAAGTAAAAAATGGCATGATACAATCCTTCAAAAAGAGCTTTAAACAACTAACCGTATTTTCTTCAGCTAGTGACTTCAATCTCAGTCCGCCTTCTGCCTTTGGTTTTTATACATCCTTCCAAGAAAGTTTTGCTTTTTTGGTATTTAAGTTTGGGCCAGACCATAAAAAAGCAGAACATAGGTTGTCAATTTATTGGATATGCTTCTTTGTCAACTTGAAAACCGACATCCAAAAATTGGTTAAGATGTGGATAACATAGCTTATTATCTGTAGCCGACCCACAAAAGAGAGATCTCGGGTAGTCCAACTATCAATACGACTCTTTATATTATCAACCAGTGGAGCATAGTCTTGGACAAACATTATTTTGTTCATCAAAGGTAGTCCTAGATACAAAACTAGAAGCAAACCCGTATCAAATGGGAATTGGTCTAATATCGCCTCTTGGTCGGTTGTGTTTAGCCCTACCATGAAGAGAGTGAATTTATCCAAACTGATTCGCAGCCCTGATGTTCGAGCAAAGTTTTTAAACAGCTCTAGAATGCCTTCAATTGAGATTTTTTTCTCGTTTGAAAACGTCAAGAGATCGTCTGCAAAACATAAATGTGTGAGATTTAAACTTTGACAGTACATGTTATATCCTACTCTTTGTTCCACTGTCGCTTTGTCCAGAAGTTTAGAGAGTACGTGCATACAAGTGACAAACAAGTAGGGTGATAAGGAACATACTTGTCGCAGCCCACATGTACTTTTAAAATATCATGCAAGTTCCCCTATTTACTTTCACCGAGAAAGAAGCCCGAGTAATGAATCGTTGTATCCAGAGAACAAAATTTTCAAGGAAGCACAGAGCAGTGAGAGTATTGAGGAGGAAAGGCCAATGAACCGAGTCAAATGCTTCTGATATGTCTATCTTTACCTCGCAGCAAGAAGAGACATTATTCTTGTGGTAACTCTTTACCAACTCGGAGGCAAGGAGGACATTCTCCATGAGTAGCCTACTTTTTAACAAAAGCAGCCTGCTTTTTCGATATGAATTTTGGAAGCATCCTTTTGAGCCGGTTTTCCAAGAGCTTTTATATAACCTTATAAACCACACTGCAACATGATATAGGTATGTAGTCTTTTGCTTCAATTCATCCTTCTTCGGAATTATCACAAGGATTGTTTAATTTATATTGGTTGACAGAAAACCATTCGCAAAGAAAGCTTTAACTGCGACAATAAAATCTTTCTTGATGATTGGCCATGATGCTTTGTAAAACTCACTTGTAAAGCCATCCGGCCCAGAAGATTTGTTATTAGTGTTAGAGGTGGGTTTAGCACCACTCTAAGGCCCGATCCGATAAAAAGGGGTTAAAGGAGATTTGGCCCAAAATAAATGGAAGACCCCGCGTGGCGAGGCCCACAAACGATGAGGCAGCTCGGCGACGACATTGGAGCTCGGCGGCTTACCCGTCGACCTGCATGAAAGAAAGATATAAAAGTTCGTTTAACATTTATATTGAAAAAAAGATAAGGAAGAATCTATTTTAGGAGATATTCTTGTAATAATTATGTAAAGAATATCAGAGAGAATCAAGGGCAAACCCTAGATCATCTGATATAAATATCCTTCCCCTACGCGGGAAAGGACTAAGTCAAAATATTCATACTTTGTACGGAGAAACCCTAAGAGCTAGCGATTATTCAATCGATTCTGGCTCGTATTCTCGATAAAGACTAGATTTTCTTGTCTAACCATTCTTGCTTTCTGATTCTAGTTTAATCTCATATCCAAGTCCCTAATTTACTAATCAATTTAAACAACTTGATTATTGTTTGATTTTGTGAATCAATAATTGGTGCCGTCTGTGGGGACTTTGGATATTTTGATTAACCAAAGAAGAAGCTAGCAATGAATGAATCACCACCTTTGTCACGAGAAACAGGAGGAATGAACGATGTAGGCGATGTCGCCAACGCCACGACAGGAGGAGAAGGAAACCAACCTAGTCCATCCCAGCAGAGCAACAGAGCACGTGATGGCATCAGGGTCAACACGAAGATTACCTGGGAAGAAGCAACCCCTCTAAAGGAGTTCGATCGGGACAACCCTCGACTGGAGTTAATCGAGCGCGTGAAGATCGACGATCAGAACCCTGAACGGAGTGTAGGAATCGGATACTAACTCGGTAAAAATAAGAAAAAATATCTTAAATATGTTTTCTATCTGTACATTCACTTTATATTTATCCCACTGGATTTGAACATATTTATCATTCACATATATAAAGAAATAATAAATTAGAAACCATACGAATGTACAACGAAAGAATGTCCACATACAAATATACACAGAAATGTGTAACATGGACATGTGGAAATAAACATATATAAAGTGAATGTAGATAATGTGGACATGCATTATGCAAAAAGACATGTATAATGGTGGAAAATTTGTTTATCATAGTTTGTCCACTAAAATTTAGAAAAGTACAATATATCGTAATATATCATTGACAAGATTCAATATCATGTTTAAAATATTCATTTTAACGCTAATCGGAAGACCACTTTATTGGTCCAATAGATTTGTACACCATAACTTGTTCATGTTATGTTGTCCATATTACTTATATGTTTATTCGAAATTATAATATCTAAAAGTGTGTTCGCATACAAATGTATATAGAAACGTGTCGACATAGACATATGAAATACGGTATATATAGAGTGAATGTATATTGCATGAACATGGATTAATACAATAATGACTTGTATAATGGTGGATGAGTTATTTATCATAGTTTGTATAACATGAATATGTGGACGGAGGAAATAAACATATGTTTTATACTTATCCACTAAATCTAATTTATGATTTATGTATAATATTTATGTCATAGATCTTTGATGTTCACAAAATATGTGTTATAATGTAGATACTTTTTTAAAAAAGTTTATAAAATTAGAGAGAAATAAGAAAGAATTGAGAGAGAAGTAAGAGAAAAGAGAACAAGAAAATAAAGAGAAAAGAAGAAAGAAAGAGCATGAGAGAACGATGGAGAAAAAAAGAGTTAGAGAATGCAAGTATAAGAGGGTTATCATTGGAGTTTCTATGGGTCAACGTATTCAAAAAGTAGTGTTTTTGAGTGTAATTTCATTTTGGCAAAGTGCCTCATAATGTAAATATCTCATTACTACAACCATAAACAAATTTTGTTAGCACTGAAGGTTCTACAGTTCAGTTTATGTTATACAACTCAAATTCATGTGTAACACAAGTTGACATGAGTTTTTATGTCATGAGAAAGTGGCTGACGTGGCATTGGTAAAAAGAGAAAAATAAGAATAAAGATTTGGAAATATCAAAGATAGGGCAACTGAAGATCTTTGGAGAAAAAAATATAGATATAAAAGAGAAAAAACGCCAGAGAGGGAGGCAACCCTCGTGAAGTATAGCAGCAGAAGACTAGGTTAAGATCTCCATTGAAGGGTACAAAACTGCACGGTTAAACATATGTTTGCGGTGTGTAACACAATTCGGGTTGAATCTGTGATTATAGATCAAGGAAGAATTTAGGTAGTTGAACATAGAGTTTATAGTCCTTGGATATGTGTTAGGATCATTGATTGATAAAGATAGATTGGTGTCGAACTAAGGGGTGTCTAAGTGTCGAGTAATTCCATTAGGCAAGGTCTTATTGTAAGATTGTCTAAAGAATCTCTATTGAATAAAGTGAGGATATAGGCACATTGCTCTATCTCATAGAATTGTGTATTTGCTCATATTCTCGTTCTTACAATTGGTATCAGAGCGGGACACCTACTCGAGTGATTTTTTCTCGAACACAGGTGAGATCCTGAGAAGAGAATATGGCGACATCTACACAATACGCTGGTCATAAACCCTTGTTGTTAGATGATGTAAATTACAGACACTGGAAAGTAAGAATGAGGGTGAATTTGCGGGGAATTGATGAGGACGTTTGGAAGGCTGTTCACTGTGATTGGGAAGAGCCGTGTGTAACGACATAAGATGGTATAAAGATAGTTAAATCCAGCACCAAGTGGACTGCAACAGAGAAAAAGCTTTCGAAATTTAACGTAAAGACGTTGGATGCAATTTTCAATTCAGTGGATGAACAACAATTCGAATTGATACAAGGGTGTGATTCAGCTAAGGAGGCATGGGATAAATTGCAAAACATTTATGATGGTACAGCCACTGTTAGGAGAACAAGGTTGGATTTTCTAGCATCACAATTTGAAAATATACGGATGAATGATGATGAGAAGATGGCAGATTTCAGTGTCAAGTGATATACCATGGATTTTAGGGCTTTTAACCATGGTATATATCTTATTTATCGAGTCCTTTACTATGTTTTAGAGTCTTTTCAGGTATTTATTAGGTACAAGCACATTTGGAGCAGATTTGGTGATTATGGCACTTTCTGGAGCTTTTTGGATTGTTTGGCCGAGAGATAGAGTTCTCTGTGGACATTTGAGGAATGCATCGATCGACACACCTTTGGTGTCGATCGTTGCATATGCGAGATGGGTCAGAATCGACGGTTTAATGAAGAATGCTGATATTGCAGAAAAGCCCATATATTTACACAGAAGCCCAAAACGTGTTTTAGACTATATATTAGGGTTTTTAGCCACTTGTTTAGGCTACGCTTTATTTTATTCAGAGAGAGTTTTAGGGACTGATCTT
Organism: Orychophragmus violaceus; assembly: GCA_030180135.1. NCBI lineage: Eukaryota > Viridiplantae > Streptophyta > Magnoliopsida > Brassicales > Brassicaceae > Orychophragmus > Orychophragmus violaceus. The sequence continues at coordinate 20,054,359 of CM058232.1, read as the reverse complement.
GTTCTCGAAAGAGACTTGATTTCGAACCCCAGTTCTTTATTCTGTTATATGATATTTGGTTTTCTATTCATGATGTTTTCTGTTTCGATGATTATGTCTGAGTAGTTTACCTGTTAGGTTTAGGGATTCTCATTAGTGATTTCATGGAATTATAGGTTAATTAATCTGTAGGGATTCATATCTGCTAGTTCTTCATCTAGGATTGTTCTTAATGCTTAATCTGAAGTAGCTATCCAGATTTATGATGTTAGATTGATTGATGCAACGACAGTTGGTTAATTAGCTAGAAAGAACCTAGATGAGCAATTTGATCTACTCGCAAAGGAATTTGGTTTAGAGGAATTGTGAACATATCGAACTTGATCTTAAATCTAGTTTAATCTGTTAGTAATTGCAAAGGAATTTGGATTGCTGCACTTAGACTTAGAGAATTCTCGCAACGACAGTTGGTCAATTCTATATCTGTGTTTTGAGTTCTAGAACAGTTTCAGATTAGATCCCGATGGATTGATTCCTTGTGTTCCTGATTTCCTGAGAACTTCCTAGACTTAACGCTTCGCTTCCTTGCTCACAACTCGCTGCTATTTACTTTCTGCTTGCTGATTTACTGCTTTCCCATATTGCTTTCTCCTAGTTTTAACTTGATCGTTCTAAATCTATCGTTGACCGGAGTCCCTGTGGATTCGATACCCTAAGTACTACAACTACATCATTGTGCACTTGCAGTTAGAATAGGGATTAATTCTAGACCCTATCATCAAGCTCAGTTCCATAGCTAACGAAGCACAAGTTTGGGTAAAGCTTACAAAGATGCAAAATTGGTGAAGAAATTGGTGCGTTGCTTGCCTGCTAAATTTGCATCACAGAAAGCTGTGATAAAAATGGCGATGAATACTGATGAAATCAACTTTGCTGAAGTAGTAGGGATGCTAAAAGCTCAAGAGATGGATATGGAATCTAAGCTTCCCAAACCTGTGGAGGATTATGCAGTTACAGCTGATGAAGACAACCAAAAATGTCTGAAACTTGAAGAAGTTGATCACTTGATGATCTTGAAACTTGAGGAAAACATGGAGCTTATGCATAAGATGTCCAAAGATAAATTACCAAGAAAGGAAGAAGGTCATAAAAGATATGAAGTTCATGGTTCTGGACATGTAAAATCTGAATGCCCATCATTCAAGATGAAAGAAATCAAGTGTAATGGATGTAATGGTTATGGTCACACAAAAGCAAACTGTGTAACCACAAGGAAAAAGAAGATGCATATGGTTAGAAGTCGCAATGACACGTCAGATATAAATGAAGATGCTCTTAGTTTGGTGGCTTTGCATGGAGTTGTGGAGGCTGAGAAAGAAAACGAAAAATAGAATCTGGGTTGACGCGTGTGACACAGACAAATACTGTTGCGTCAGACAGTGATTCAGAAAGTGATCAAGAGGTAAATGTTATAGCTGAACTAAAAATTCTTTATGAGAGTTGGGTTCAGTTGACCAATGACAACCTTCAAGTGATCAAGGACAATAGGAAGTTGGAAGATGAAGTCAGTAGGATGCAAGAAGTTCTCATGTCAGAACAAGAGGAGAAAAAGGAACTTATGAGCAAGCTGGATGAAAACAGAAAGCAAATTCGTATGATCAACAATGGATCTGAAAAGCTAGATCAAATTCTTGACATGGGAAGAACAGGAAACACAAAGCTTGGTCTTGGATATAATGGAGGTACAGGTAACACAAAAACTGTATTTATGTCAGGGAATGTGTCACATAGTGATGGAGCAGAGAATGAAATCACAACCTTAAGAGCTGATGATATTTTAAACGTCCAAGGAGACACCCTACATGTTGTTAAAGAGAAGACAAGTATTGGGAATGTGTATGGTAGGAGCCACTCAGATCTAAAATCAAATTCTATCAAGCTACACAAGTCTAAATCTGTTAAAACAAACAGAATAGAGGATATAAATCAGAGCTCAAGAGCATATATGTGTGGCAGTACCATGAAGAATAATTCAAGAAGGATGGATACCAAAAAGCCCAAGCAATGCAGAAGCTTATGGAAACCTGAGGATAAACAATAAATCAGTTCCTCTTCACTTACTTCAGTTTCAAGTTTACAACCTAGTCATTGTAGTTTTGAGGTGTCAATGCACCTGGGGTAATCAAACACACTAAGAATGCAAGCGTTTTCTTAATCTAAGTGCAACCAATTTGATTGTGGGTTTTGTATCTAATAACTAACAAGATAGCCAAATTCCAAATGTGATAAAAATACAATTCACAAGTACATGAAACAGAGTAAAAACATAGCAAGATAGTTGTTAAAACAAATGATTAAAAGCTAAATAGGTTGTATAGTTTTCCCTATTCTACTGCAAGTGCACAGTTAATGCAATCGTAGTATATAAGGTATCGAATCCCACGAGGACTCTCAGTCACACAATAGATTAATAGCAGTTCAGATTAAATTAAGCGAAGCAGATGTGAAAGCAGTAAACGAAATAGCAAAGTAAATCAAGTGAGTTTGTAAGCAAGAAGGCGAGGCGTTAGGTTTCAGGAGTTCTCAGGAAATCAGGAACGCAAGCAATCAATCTATCTAAATCCAATCAATAACTATTCTAGAACTCAAACACTGATATAGAATTAACCAAATTCCTTTGCGATAATTCTCTAAGTCTAAGTGCAGCAAACCAAACTTCCGTTTGCGAGAACTAACAGATTAAACTAGCATTAATTCCAAGTTTGATATGTTCACAATTATCCTGAACCAAACTTTCGTTTGCGAAAAGTTTAATTGCTTATCTAAATTCTTTCTAGTTAAATTAACCAACTTCCGTTGAATTAATCAACCTAACATCATAATTCTGATTAGCTACTTCAGATTAGGCATTAAGAACAACTTAGATAAAGAACTAGCAGATATGGATCTCTACAGATTAATTAAACTATAATTCTCTGAATTCCCTAATGAGAATCCTTCAACCTAACAGGTAAACTACTCAGACATGTTCATCGAAACAGAAAACATCTTGAATAGAAAACCAAATATTATAAAATCAAATAAGAACTGGGGTTCAAAATCAAGTCTCTTCCGAGATCAGGATCAGCCCCTCAGGCTCTCTGAAATAAGATAAAACTAAAGTAAAGCGTGTCAAGCTTTTTTTTTCTCTAAACATTGGCTTAAAAACTCTATTTATAACCTAAAACACGTTTTGGGGCTTCTTTGTAAATATTAGGAACTTCTGGGCAGGACTGCAGTTTCATCATTCTTTATTAAACCGTCTTTTGGCCCATCTCGCTGGTGCATCGATCGTTGCCACAAGTGTGACGGTCGATGCAACTCGGAAATATCAACAGTGAACTTCATCTCTCGGCCAAATACTCCAATTGGCTCCAGAAAGTGTCTAAATCACCAAATATGCTCCAAATGTGCTTGTACCTAATAAACACCTGAAAAGACTCTAAAACATAGTAAAAGACTCGATAAATAACACATATACCATGCTTAAAAGCCATAAAATCCATGGTATATCAACTCCCCCACACTTAGCTCTTGCTTGTCCTCAAGCAAGACAAAGAACTAAATGTAGATAAGAGGTTTGAAAACTCTTCAGAAACTCATTTCATCCTAGAAGCTACAATACTCAGATTCCCCTTAGTAAACCACTGCAAGAATCAATCATAGGATATCAAGACCACAATGTACTTCCCCCACACTTAGCAACTGTCCTAGGTAAACTCCACAATCACATTCAAGCATTCAAATTCTCCCTACTGACTTCTGCAAGTATTTAAGTGCGGTCTCACCTAAGGAATATCGATCAAAGGGCACATGGATTCTTACCTTATCAGCTCTAGACCACCATACTATCTTTCTCTAGTTCCTTTCTTCTCTTTCCCTTCTTTAACAACTGATTTTTCCCCACTGGGTATCATTTTATTTTTTTTTATCAGTGTTCTTCCCGTTATGGGGTGTACTTTGGACACATTCCATGGTACACAGGATATGAGAGTTTCAGCTACCATTCCCATGACCACTTCGGAGTTACTAACTCATCCTCAGTTTATTATATATTTTTTTTTTTTACTTTTAGAAGAAGGGGAGAAGGGAACTAAATAGGATAGGTTGACAGGCTGTGTCAGAACTAACAAGGGAATCCGACACAAAGTATACCAAGCCCTTAGGTGAGAAATCTAAGTCAGTATTAGGGTGAAGTCAGTAAAGGATCCTCTGATACCTGAAGTGATGTGGGTGTTCCTAGTAGGTTGATCTGTGATGGGGTTTTCTAATAGTCATAGATAGATCCTGCAACTTCATCCCAATGGTTACTTAAGTTCCTGCAAGTCTTGTAAATCTTCTCAGAAAATCATAGTTTCTTACTTAAACAATTTTGACTCAATAAAACAAAAAATTTTGAAAAACGGACTGACTCTTAAGAAAACGTGTCAAACAAAAGTCAGTAACACCTCCCCCACACTTAAGACACACTGTCCCCAGTAGTGTCCAGCGAAGGATCAGTAAAAAGAAAGAAAGATTGTTAATGGATGTGTTAGTTCTGTCGGGTTTTACCTCTGTCGCTCAAGCATCGATCGTTGCACTAAGTGCACCGACCGTTGCTGTGCGATTCTTTCGTATTGTAACGATCGACACAATGGTGTATCGATCGACGCACTGCGCTTTCACGAACAGTCAGCGAGTTAGCAGGTTAATCCGTCTGTTTTTGTCAATTTTGATCCCTGCAGGCTGAAAACACTAGAGACAGAGTAAAACCGAAGCAAAAGATGTATCGAATAAAGTACATATCATCCAAACAAAGTAGAATCCTAAAAATCAAAAGAAGAAAAGTGCAAAAGAAAAGAAAAAGTCAGAATACAGAACCGAAAGACTGAACATGGAGACTGATCTCACTCGCTAACATCATCTATCCCACCATACAGTGCATCATCATCGGCTGCCTCGGGTGCGGGATCAGTATCAGTCGGAGATCGCTGTCGACGACGGTCAGGTACGGGCTGATGGATCTGTGGTGGCCTCCTGCAGCTGCAAGTACGCATGAAGTTCCAAAGAACTCGAAACATACCATCGGATCTCTCTCTCCATTCTGCCTCAGAATATGCACCGTAAGCCATCGCAGGCTCAGGAAAGGGACCCACAATGTCGACTGGGGCAGGCGCGGGCGCAGGAGCAGGGGCAGAAGATGTCGAAGCTCGTGAGGAAGGCTCTCCCAGCGGATGAGCCATGGTCGGAATCCCGCGCTGCGCAGACTCAGGAGGCTGAAATCTCAGTGCCTCTAATGTGTCAATCTGTGTCCATCTGGCAGCGGGAAGCTCGATACCAGTCCTCCCAGTGGTCGGATCAGTGTAAACCCAAATGCGCCCCTCCTTGAGCCAGGTAGCGCTCTGCAGATGACTGAGATCCAGGAACTCGCGAGCCGTATCACGCTCTGTGCCATGAAGAGGAATCCCACAATACTCAAAAATGGGAGTAAGTAAACTCCCTACCGTCTCCGTACCAGCTCCATCAAACGGCTTCAACTGCAAATCAACCAAATGCTGTGCGAAAATAGCTCCCAAGTTGAGACCCGCAGTCGGATCTCTCACGCCACTCTGCCTAAACTGATCTCTCAGCCCCATAAACAGCAACTCCATCTCAAGTTTGCGCATCTTGTTGGCCTCAAACTTGCAAAGCAAGCTCCAGCACAAGATACGCGAGACATATCGCAGCACCGGATGTCTCATCTGCACTACTGGTGTGGTCCTGGAGTTGTATCGACCGCTGCCAATACTCTCCCAGAATGTGCGAGCCTCCACCGGATCCCACTCGAGTGGCATGGCTATGCGCCTCGGCGCAGTACTGAACCCGTAGATCCTGCAGAGATCAAGTAGAGGAATCCGATACCTGACTCCCCAACTCATGAAGGTGAAAGCACCCCCTGTAGCGCTCCTGTGGTCGGGATCCGAGTAAACCACTCTGCAAGTGGCCAATAGCTGCCTGACCAGCTCAGGATAGAGGTCATAGTGTCGCATCGGCATTGTCCCTAGACCAATGCCTCTGCACACAGCCATCACCTGCTCATCGATCCCCAGAATCCTGCAGGTGGAGTAGTCCGCGAACTGGGTCGGCTTGATGATCATCCCACACCAACCACTATAGAGTAGCGAGTCATACTCGTCCCATGAAGAGAGCAATGGCCGCTCTGTGAACTCAGCGGACCTTAAGAAACGTGTGAGGTCCTCCGGCCACTGTCTGGTCGTCTGAAATGGTGTGGCGTCCTCTCTGGGCCAAGGTAAAGCGATTGGTGGCCCATATCTGTTGTATGGTGCGGGTGACTCTGATTCCCTGTTAAACCACTGAGGCGGTGGGGTGTAGTGTCTTGTTGCTGTGGACGCTGTGGCTCGCTTCTTGCGGGGTTGCCTTTGAGACGCCATCTGCAAAAACAAAGTTCAAACATTTATAAGTCTCGGCAAAATTTCACTGTGAAATCGCGAGGCATCGACCGTTGCATCTAAGGCATAGATCGTTGCAAGGCGATTTCGCGTTATCGAACATTTCCCAAAATCGCAATGCAATGACCGTTGCTCGAGAGCAACGACCGTTGCAGGGCGATTTTGCCGCAAACAATTCATCAAAATCAGCTCAAAATTGTGTTATCAACCACAAAATCAACAACAATCCATCACTAAACAACCTAAAGCATAATCATGTCAACATGCATTCATCAATTCCATCTAAAATCTCCAATTTCTAAAACCCTAAAAGTGCAATCCGAAAAATCAAAAATAGAAGTACATTACCTTGATTTCGTGAGAATTGGGTAGGAGAAACAGATTGGGGGTGTAAAAATAAGTGAAATAGTGCTTAGAATCAAAGAAATCGATGAAGAAATGGTGATTTTCGGTTTGGGTTCTCGGTGTGTCGACCGAAAGAAATGGGGAAGAAGAAGAGAAAATAGGGTTTAAGGTGACTTACCTGGTCGTGGGTGCAACGATCGTTGCTTTAGGGGCAACGATCGATGCTGGTTGAACCAGATTGATTCCGGTTTGGCTCAACGTACCTTAATTTCGATTTAAACCAAGTGCAACGACCGTTGCACATGTGAGAAACGATCGACACACATCTCCAGACTTGTGTTCTGTATCTAATAATTAACAAAAACAACTAAAAACGTGAAATCCTAAGAAAAACACCAAAAATGAGAAAGAAAAATAATCAAACCTAACAGTGGGTTGCCTCCCACTCAGCGCTTGTTTTAAGTCATTAGCTTGACTTTTGGAAAGGGGTCAGACTCATGGAGGTTTCAACAGAGACTTTGAGTGTCTCTGTGAATGCCTTATCATCCATGGTGGTGTGTAAGCAGTAGCAGCATGATGTCGTCCAAGAAACGTCGGGATGAATGTAGGGTGAAATTGACACTTGGGTGTTTTAACCCTCTTTCCTGCATTCAAAACAGTGGAGTCAGGAGGTTTAAACTTAGAGGATTTATGCTTCACCTTTGGCAAAGTTTTGATGTTCGGGGCCTTTTGTTTATGAGTAGCTTTAGGCCTTGAAGATGCTAGAATAGGCTCTTGTGGAACCACCATCTTCTTGTCAACCACTACTGTGCACTGAACTATCTCTTTAGGCGTAACGGGAGCTTTCGGGAATGGTAATGGAGGTTTATAGGTTCTTTCTTTAGCAGGTCCTTGAGATGTGAGTGAAACTGGTTCCTTTCGGGGTGCAACGATCGGTGCGTGTGGAGCATCGATCGATGCTGTCATCTCAGCTCGTGTTTCAACTATGGTCTCGGGTTTATCCGCTTCTTGGTCCATTCCAGCCATCTCAGACTCAAATTTCTCTTCTTGGCTTGGTCCCACTTCGATCTGAACTATCCAAGTCAAGAGATCCATGTCAATCTCTGTTGAGTCGGGTGCATTGAAGCTTTCAAACTCAGGCAATTCAACATCAAATTCCCCACCGTCTTCCATAAATTCCACAGCCTTAACTGCTAGATATGATCCATGATCCATCTGTATGTCATCCTGAATGGGAATGTTGCTGGCATGAGCTTCTTGAGAATCCTTCCTTGGAGCAGAACTTGGAACTTGATCCATCTGTGTGTCCAGCTGCTTCATGCGAGTGCTCAAGGATTCAAATTTCTCATTCAGATTAGTGTACAGGTTCTCCAGCTTCGAGCTGAAGGAAGCTGTGTTCTGCTGTTGCTTTTCAATTGATTGCTCTATCATCATCTCTAGTCTGCTCCTTTGTGTAGGAGGTGCTAGATAGGAAGTGTAGTTATGGTCTCTTGATCCTTGAGCATGCCTAGAACCTTGTCTGTGTTGATGTCCCAATGTATGTCCATAAGAGTCGGTTCCAGCCATATAATGTACCTCTGCAAATTTATCAGTTTTTGCCTCTGCTCGGAACTGTCTCTCCCTAAGTAAGATGTCGTGGATGTCATCTATCTTACTCTGCATCTCAGCTACTTGCCCAACCAATACATGGTAATCTGGTAAGATGGGATTTCCTTCCCCATCTATTTTCTGACCTTTTGCGTTGCATATGTGACCCTCTTGGTCTCGTAGAACGCCGTTTTCACCGCGAATCAGAATCACAGGTTCCATGGCGCGGGACCTATTGAACGTCTCAGATCTCAGCATCGCTGTTCTCGCCTTGTGTCGATCGATGCAAGGTGAGCAACGATCGATGCAGTGCGAATCCCTGCGAATCCAAAAATCAAAAACGTGAGTAAACAAGAAAATTAAAAAGAATGCTTAGTCTAAATCCTAGTACTAAATCTATAGGTGAACTCAAAGAGTCCCCGGCAACGGCGCCAAAAACTTGATAGGTTGTATAGTTTTCCCTATTCTACTGCAAGTGCACAGTTAATGCAATCGTAGTATATAAGGTATCGAATCCCACGAGGACTCTCAGTCACACAATAGATTAATAGCAGTTCAGATTAAATTAAGCGAAGCAGATGTGAAAACAGTAAACGAAATAGCAAAGTAAATCAAGTGAGTTTGTAAGCAAGAAGGCGAGGCGTTAGGTTTCAGGAGTTCTCAGGAAATCAGGAACGCAAGCAATCAATCTATCTAAATCCAATCAATAACTATTCTAGAACTCAAACACTGATATAGAATTAACCAAATTCCTTTGCGATAATTCTCTAAGTCTAAGTGCAGCAAACCAAACTTCCGTTTGCGAGAACTAACAGATTAAACTAGCATTAATTCCAAGTTTGATATGTTCACAATTATCCTGAACCAAACTTTCGTTTGCGAAAAGTTTAATTGCTTATCTAAATTCTTTCTAGTTAAATTAACCAACTTCCGTTGAATTAATCAACCTAACATCATAATTCTGATTAGCTACTTCAGATTAGGCATTAAGAACAACTTAGATAAAGAACTAGCAGATATGGATCTCTACAGATTAATTAAACTATAATTCTCTGAATTCCCTAATGAGAATCCTTCAACCTAACAGGTAAACTACTCAGACATGTTCATCGAAACAGAAAACATCTTGAATAGAAAACCAAATATTATAAAATCAAATAAGAACTGGGGTTCAAAATCAAGTCTCTTCCGAGATCAGGATCAGCCCCTCAGGCTCTCTGAAATAAGATAAAACTAAAGTAAAGCGTGTCAAGCGTCTCTAAACATTGGCTTAAAAACTCTATTTATAACCTAAAACACGTTTTGGGGCTTCTTTGTAAATATTAGGAACTTCTGGGCAGGACTGCAGTTTCATCATTCTTTATTAAACCGTCTTTTGGCCCATCTCGCTGGTGCATCGATCGTTGCCACAAGTGTGACGGTCGATGCAACTCGGAAATATCAACAGTGAACTTCATCTCTCGGCCAAATACTCCAATTGGCTCCAGAAAGTGTCTAAATCACCAAATATGCTCCAAATGTGCTTGTACCTAATAAACACCTGAAAAGACTCTAAAACATAGTAAAAGACTCGATAAATAACACATATACCATGCTTAAAAGCCATAAAATCCACTAGCATTAAGAAATTCTAGCAAGTAAGAAACCAATATTCCCAAGTTATTAAACAACCTAAACCATTTCTAGATCACCCTTACCTCAGCTCAAACCCAGAAACTTAAAGGAACTACTCACTAGCCATAGCAATAACCAAACAAGACATGATTTAACAAGATAAATAAGAAGAACTCAAAGAAGAACTCAAGAACACAACTCAAATTGCATAAAAGATCAAGAAAACTAAATTGTTTGAAGTAATTGTTTACAAGAAGTGATATGGCTCTTCATACACACTAAGAGCCCTTAAATAGATCTAAAAACATGCAATGGTCGACCACAAACACATGGGGTGGTCTACAAGCCGAAAGCAAAAAAGAAAAAGTGACATGTGTGAAAAAGTAGGTTCACAGCGGCCTGGGTAGCCCGCTATGGCACCCCGCTGTGAGGTCACAGTGGCCCGGGTTAGTCGCTGCACAGGCCGCTGGAGAAATAGGTCTTCCGCAGATCCTTCATAGCGGCCTGGGGAGGCCGCTATGGTACCCCGCTGTGAGGTCACAACGGCCTGGGGAGGTCACTGCGCCGGCCGCTGGAGAATTGACGCTTCCGCTGGTCCTTTATAGCGGCACGGGTAGGCCGTTGTGACACCTCGCTGTGAGTTCCTTCCTCGACCCTTAGCTGTTTTTCCACCTTGTTTGGGTGCTCTTTTGGTCCCTACCTCCTCCATTGTCCTTTGGTGCTTCTTTGGGTCATCCACCACCTACAAAAAGAAGAAACAAAGCAAACCAAACCTAATGATGCCTAAATGCACTAACCTAAAGCTAAGACACAATAATGTTGTCTAAATGCTTTTCCTAAAGCTAAATCACACTCTTAATCATGCCTAAAAACACTCAAAAACACAACACATCACCTGAGGTGTGTTTCTTTTGTGGTAAATATGGGCATATCAAACGTCATTGCTACAAGTATCTTAAAAGAGTTCATCAAGCTTGGAGACACCATGTTCATGATGCAAATACTGTGAAGTGCAGAAGAAAGTGGATAGAGAAATCAAATCCTTATCAAAGTATCAAGCATAGTTCAACATTGTGCAAGTGTGAGTGTGTAGTACACAAAGGAATTGATCACAAAATGCTTTGCAAAACGAGATACGAAGACTCAAATCGATGGAAAAATCAGAGGAGGAAGAGTTGTTGAGCAAGATGGATGGGTCTGTAGGTGTGGCAAAATTCAGTGCTTGATTTGGTATTTTTACAGAGTTGTGTCACTCAAGCAGGGGGAGATTGAAAGGTTGATGATGCTTGATTCAGGGGGAGTTTTGGAATGATATATTGATGGTGTATGTGATTTTCGTGGTGAGTAGTAGCTAGTTGGCTTGAGTTGAAAAACTCAGTGAAAAAGGGGGAGATTGTTAGCACTGAAGGTTCTGCAGTTCAGTTCATGTTACACAACTCAAGTTCATGTGTAACACAAGTTGACATGAGTTTTTATGTCACGAGAAAGTGGCTGACGTGGCATTGGTAAAAAGAGAAAAATAAGAATAAAGATTTGGAAAGATCAAATATAGGGAAATTGAAGATCTTTGGAGAAAATAAATATAGATATAAAAGAGAAAAAACGCCAGAGAGGGAGGCAACCCTCGTGAAGTGTAGCAGCAGAAGACTAGGTTAAGATCTCCATTGAAAGGTACAAAACTGCACGGTTAAACAGCTGTTTGCGGTGTGTAACACAGTTCGGGTTGAATCTGTGATTATAGGTCAAGGAGGAATTTAGGTAGTTGAACCTAGAGTTTCTAGTCCTTGGATATGTGTTAGGATCATTGATTGATAGAGATAGATTGGTGTCGAAGTCGAAATAAGGGTTGTCTTAGTGTCGAGTAATTCCATTAGACAAGGTCTTGTTGTAAGATTGTCTAAAGAATCTCTATTGAATAAAGTGAGAATATAGGTACATTGCTCTATCTCATATAATTGTGTATTTGCTCATATTCTCATTTTTACAAATTTGTCACTCAACTTAGATGTACTTGACCTCTACATTCTTGTAGTGTGATCTCCGTGGATTCAATTCCTAAAAATACTACTTGGTTGTGCTGTGCATTTGAAATAGGATAATAGGGTTGAATCTTTTGTCTATGGTTCCAATGACCAGATGAAGAAGTACTTGCTCTAGAAGAAGTTTATATAAACAATTAGGCAAACTGGAATTTTATTTCTTTCGATTGCATGCATGAACTGGGTGTTACTAACTATCATTAATCTTTTGCCTCTTTATATTTTTCCTGCTTTTCCTAGACATTGTCATTGTCCAAAATTATTTTCTTTGAAGTCCTTTTGCCTTTAAAGACAAAATAAAGGATATGAATGTTAGACCGTGTACAATGGGGATGTTGAAAATAAAATTCAACAGTTTAGTTTAATAGGTACAATGAGATGTTGAATAACTATGAAAATATGATGTGGATTTTTAAGTGTTGAAACAATTTAACTAGTTGAATTGAGAAAAGTTGAATAGCTGTTTTTTTTTATTGGAGGAAAAAATTTCAGTGCTCTAAGTGTGTCTCCACACATAATTGAAGAAAGAATGGGGTGCTTGAGTTTTTTTTTTTTTTTACATCTTCATTATTTGATTCAATTATTGCATATTAATTTATATTTTTCAAAAAAAAAATATTCTAAAATTCACCATCTTCATAATTTATTGTTGGGATTATGTCCTGAAATCATATTGTACTAACTCTGATAGATAGTTGTATTGTCAAGATCGGACAATCCATGTAATACTAGGTGGTCATAATGTTTTGCTAGAAGCCGCTTATGACTTATGAGTTGTAACTCATTGCTAGTATTATGTGGACCTACATGGTCACACACCTAAGCAAGCTGGATACACTTTGTATGGGATTGATCATTGGTATATGGTCTGGTCAATGTGTATTGGATACACATTGAATTCGAGTTTTAAGAGGTGTGTCGATCGACACCATTGTGTGTGTCGATCGACACAAGGCTGGTTCCGAATCTGATGTTTTGGTTTATGACTTAAACGTTTTGGGTTTTGATCCAATGAACGGTTTTGTCATTCCAGGTCTATATATAAGCTTATATGCACGACCTGGAAGAGTAGCCGTCGCAGTTGTTTTGCAGAAACAAAACCTAGCCACCTAGAAACTCAGGGATTCCCAGGAGATCCGATTCCCGGCACTAGCATCCCGGCTGATTCCAGCTTGTGTGCGTGTGGACTGCAGTAGAGGCGCAGCATCTGAGGCGCTCTCGATCTCACTTACATGTTCATTATTCCGCTGCAAATCTCCAGGTAAACACGAGATCATCAGTAAGGATTCAATATACAAACCCTAGATCCTAGGCTTCAGGAACTTGATAGGATTCAAACTGATGTAAGAATGGCCTGGGTTCCTTCATTTATAAATAGAGATTTTTTTTTTCATTAGATTTGGACACCGAGAAAAACCCATCTTCTTGACAATAATTTTCTATTTACCTCTCATAAACTCTCGTTTTTATCTTTTTTAGTTTTCTCAGAGAAAATGGATCCAAACAATAATCCTTCTAACACCCAAAATTCTTCTGATTACCCTTTTAACTACCCAAATCCCAACAATTATCCATTTCAAAATTAATCCAACCAACCCCGAAATATGCCAAATTATGATTTTTCACCAAGTTTCTTCATGCCGCCAACTGTTCCAAACTATTATCCATACTACGAGTCGGCGATGTCATATTCATCTCAACCACCCCCTTATTTTTCTGCTCCGACGGGTAATGAAATTGTTTCGGACTCTGGAACAATTGAATTTTGCGGATTTTGCGGATTTGCAGATGTTAATGAAGCCACTCCAAGTGTAGACCATTCAACCTTTACTCCCCGAAAAATCCCCAAATGTATTATTGAGTAAAATTTGGTGCTACTAAGTGGATAGATTAAATATGAAACATACAACGTTGTTGACAGAACTCTTATTTACATTATTTTAATTATAAACAGTATATGTTACTAATAATAATTAATAAAAAAAAAACTAAAGCGTAAAAGAAAATAAAATATGGTAAGATAAAGAGAAAAGTCATAAAATAGCACAAAAACATACCTTATCATAAATATAGCACCAAAAAAAATAATTCACATTTTTAGCATTATTTTAATTACAAAGACTTTTATAGCATTATATAATTTAGGGTTTAGGGTTAATTATTTAGGGTTTAGGGTTTATTATTTAGGGTTTAGGGTTTAGTATTTAGGGTTTAGGGTTTATTATTCAAGGTTAGGGTTTATTATTTAGGGTTTAGGGTTTAGTATTTAAGATTTAGGGTTAGGACTAATTTAGTGACAAAACATGTTTTTGTGCTATTTTTATGATTTTTCTTCCTTGGTGATATATTTTTGACAAGTCATGTTTTTTGTGCTATTAATGCGATTTGCCCTAAGATAAAATGTTGAATCTTATTAAAAATTATTATAATGTATAAAATATTAGTGTGTGTTGAATTGTTAGATGAAAAAAAATATATGTGAAAAAATAGAATATGATGTGGAAGGTGTTGATAGTTAAAAGTTAAAACTTTTGTACATAGTCTTGCCTTAAGTTGGATTCATGGTCCACAAACAACTAATCAATAAAACATTTGAAAGTGTAATTTAGAAACTGTAAAAGCTATTTGTGCTTTAAAAAAAAAGTAAAAGCTATTTGTTAAATTATGAGCTGCCAATTTTTGACTGGTCAGAGATTTTTTTTTTTTTATCTGAAGTTATACATTTATTATTAAACCAGGATGGGATGCGTTTTTGGATTACAAAGGCCGGCAGAAAACATAATTTTCTCCGGAAACTAAGCCCATAAAGGGCAACAAAGTCGGCGGAAAACGAAGATATCCCCGGAAACAAAACCTACTACTAAAACAGGATACAATCTATAAAATCCAAGGTCAAACAACGACAAAACCGAGACTGCATGTCCGAATCCGCGCGGAGAAGCTTGAGCGAGATTTACCGAAGAAGCCCACGGCCCACCAACGACAACATCAGCTACACGAACAGTTGCTGGAAGACCCTCTTCCAGACTCAAAGAAACCAGACTCCATAACCCGACAAGAAAACCCCTAAGAAAGGATCGCTAAGACTTTCGGATACGGTTGCGACGCAATTCAATACGCCCAATAAATGACAAGACCCCTCCCGGCCATAGGGCCGGTTTGGATTGCCACTACATAACCGATTTCATCTTGAGGTTTCTTAAGAACCTCAAGTCCATTTTAATCATACTTAAACGTTTTCCATTTCATTCATTTAACAAATTCGATTCATAATAAAGACTAAGGCAAAATAGACATTTTATTAATAAGTAAAAGGTACCAAATACAACTGTGGTTCAATTCGCATTATGCTAAAGTATTCGGTCCTAACCAATGTCTACCAAACTAACACCACTCGTCCCCAAGTCTTGTCCGCGCCTAGGTTTGATCATCATCATGATCTCCTGAAAACAAAACAAGTTCGTGAGATTTCCATATTCGTTTATATTCATTTTCATGCATCCTAGCATTTATATTCTATATGATCCCACAAACTTTATATTATACAATCAATCTAACATTTCTATAATAATCCTAAGTTCTAAACATTGGCCGTTTAGTTCCCGTTACACCAACCGCAAACCGCATACACACTCGGCCCACGGACGTGAGCGTGTGGACGCGCATTCTCGGCGTACGGTCCATTGGTCGGATGCTTGGACTTACGGCCGTGGTGTTATACCGCGATCGTCCGGATGATGGCGCGCGGATGGATACTCGGTCATAACGCGTACCGGGACGGACGCATCAGTCCAGCGCGCGCTAGACCTTACGGTCGCGCGGATGGATCGATACGTGCGCGTACTGCCGGCTTGACGTAACGATCGCGCGTCCATACACTGCGTCAACGGGAGGCGATCCTCGGTCCTAACACGGTCGGTCTTGCGGTGTGGTCGCGTAACCGCGAACGGACGCGACTCTTCATGCGAACGGACGCGATCATTACCGCGGACGGTTACGACCGTTCCTTTGGTCCGCATGATACACCACGGCCAACGATCGCTTGCGACAGTCCGTGGACCATCCGCGATCGCGCGCACCATGTACCGATGAATTGACGTGCGGTTATGCCGAGTGTTTCCACGGTCATTTCCCTGAACCGTTTCACGCCGTTAGACCGATCATACCTTGGCCTCTCGGTTCTCGGCTTACCGTCCTCTCGACGGGCCGTTAAACCGTTCGATGCGGTACGATCCTTTGGGTCTTATGGGCGCTGGAAACCGCGACTAACCATCAAGCCATATCACCACGACCAAGGCCTTATGGCCGGTCGTGTAACAAGCATACGGGCGAGTTCAGAACAAAGAAGAAGAAAGAGTTTTCCGGCCATAGAAAAACCGGCCGTGACCGCTAGGGTTTGGGCCAAGGCCGAGAAGAGATGGTCCGGTCTCTAACCTTAGATGTGGTCGTGGCTTTGCCATGAGTTGTGGACGCTTCACCGGCCATCCTTGCACTCTTCTCAATCGCTTATTCCACCACCAAATCCCTCTTTCAACCGCCGGCCTTTCTCCTTGAATTCCGGCTTCTCTCTCTCTCTAGAACTCTCTCAAACTCTCGGTTTATTGGCCTATGCCTTTGGAGAATTTGTGAGCGATTTCCCTCTTGTGGGCGTGTGCGAAAATGGCCAAGTGAAGGCCTATTTATAGGCCATGTTGGCGCCAACTTCCCTTGGGAGAAAGGGTGGGAGTTGTTGGCCGAATGGGTGCATCTTCTCCTTGTACCCATTCGCTTGGTAACCGCTTGGCCAGCTAGTGTCACTAGCTGACCAGTTGGCCCAAGAGCTTAACACTCCCGCCAGCTGAGTTGAGCTGGTTGCCAGCTGACCTAGTTGACCAGCTGGACTGTTCAGCTCAGCTGAGCTGACTCCTTCACTTCCACACTTAGCCAAGCTCCTTCCAGCCGAGCTTTGGCTACAAATCGCCTATGGAACACTCGGATTAGTCTCTCCGGACTTCCCGTTCATGTTTTCTGGTTCCATGGCGCGTCCCGACTTCCTTAGGCTGGTTGGGGGATACTACAAGTCTCCCCCCCCCCTTGAAATGGATTCGTCCCCGAATCCGCGTCAAGGTTTTTTGTACCACTCTGGATAGTCGGCCTTCATTCGATTCTCGGTTTCCCAAGTAATCTCCTTGATCCCGTTATGGATCCATTCCACTTTGACCATTTGTACCACTTTCTTTCGGGTTGCTTTTTCCATCCTATCTAGGATTCGGAGTGGTCGGATTTCGATGGTCAAGTTTGGCCTAAGTTCTCTTGGAATCTCAGGTTCAACCTTGTCTTGATCCCCTGGACATTTGCGCAATTGTGAGACATGGAATACATTTTGAAATGCATCCATCTCACTTGGCAAGTCTAACTTATAGGCGACCGCTCCAACCCGTTCAATGATTCGGAACGGCCCCAAATATCTGGGATCAAGCTTACCACGCTTGGAAACTCTGGCCCGACCCTTGAAAGTGATCATCTTCAAGTAGACTTGGTCGCCTACTTCAAACTCCAGGTCTTTTCTTCTTTTGTCTGCATAGCTCTTTTGACGGTCTTGAGCCTCTTTCATCTTGGCCTTGAGGAAACGGATTCGTTCCGTGGTTTCCTCTATTAGGTCTGGTCCAACTATGCTTGACTCTCCAACTTCGGTCCAGCATAGTGGAGTTCGACAAGGCCGTCCATACAAAGCCTCATAAGGCGACATTCCGATGCTTGTGTGATAACTGTTGTTATACGCAAACTCGGTCAAGGGTAGAAACTTCTCCCATGAGTCGCCCCATTCAAGAACACACGCCCTTAGCATGTCTTCTAGGGTTTGTATGGTCCTTTCGGATTGACCGTCCGTTTGGGGATGGTAAGCCGTACTCATGTTCACTCTCGTTCCTAGGGCCTTCTGGAAGGCTTGCCAGAAATAAGAAGTAAACCGGCCGTCCCTGTCTGAAACTATACTTGATGGGATCCCATGAAGTCTCACGATCTCATCAATGTACACCTCAGCCAACTTCCCCACTCCGTCCGTCTTCTTGATGGCCAAGAAGTGGGCGGATTTCGTGAGCCTGTCTACCACAACCCAAATGGCATCTCGCCTGTTCCGGGTCGTAGGCAAACCGGTCACAAAGTCCATAGCTATGTTATCCCATTTCCATTCCGGAATGGGAAGACTTTGTAGCAGACCACTCGGGACTTGGCGTTCGGCCTTGATTAGCTGACAGGTCGGGCACTTGGCCACCCAAGCAGCTACATCACGCTTCATCCCAACCCAATGATAGTACCGCTTGAGGTCATGGTACATCTTGGTATGGCCGGGATGAATTGAGAACTTAGACTGATGAGCCTCTCGTAAGATGGCTTCCTTCAGTTCCCACACGTTTGGCACACAGACTCGGCCATTTACCACAATCGTCCCATTGTTGGAGATTTGGTATTCCGTATGGTTGTTCTCTGCGGCTTTCACCAAATCCTCATCATCCTTCTGAGCGAGCCGGACCTTAGTCAGAATATCTGCTTGGTCCGCTGCCCCTAAGCCAATTGGCTCTTCCCCCACGGTCAATGCATGGAGACGCAAGGAACGGACCATTCCGACCAAGGTCTCTGCATCCCGTTCACTAGCCACCTCGGTCCTTTTCCTACTTAAGGCGTCGGCCACGAGGTTGGCTGTTGGGAATGTCCTGAAATCTACTGTACTATCTCTAGAAAGTATGATAAGTGTCGAGATCAGACATAAGTCATAAATACTGGGTGATCATGATGACTTGCTAGAGCCCGCTCATGATCTATAAGTTTAGGACTTATTACCAGTATTGTATGATCCCTAAGGGTCACACACCATAGCTAACGGGAAAGTTAAAATGGAATTAATACGGTAAGATGCAAGGCATTTACTGTATTTGCACAGAGAATTGGGCCAGACAAAATACAGGTTTTTGTCTGATTTGGGTCTTGGGCCCAAAAGCCTAATAGGCCATTAGTTTAATCACTTGGGCCCATATAAGGAAGAGAGGAGGCGCCAGAAACACCAGTCTTCTGCGATTTTCTTAGGTCTAGCCGTCCTCTCTCTCTCTGTTGATTCCTGACTTGGTCTAGCAGCCTGATCCGTAGCTTGTAAGCGTGTGGATACCTAGGAGGAGCCGGTAATCATCAGCTCTTGCAGATCTCGATATTCCATTGATTAATCCGCTGCAATCATAAGGTAATGATCCTGATATGTTTATGATTCAACTGCAAATCACCTAGATCCTAGATAATTATGTGCTAGGTTGTAACCTGACAATTACACCATGAACACACATAATCCTTCAGTGGTATCAGAGCCAGGTTGTTAGGTTTTTGCTTTTTGGATCATACTAGGTTGTTTATTAGTTTGATGAATCGATTTTAATGAGTAAAATTGATTGAAACTTGGAAAACCTAGAAATAAGAAAAACGATAAGATTGTTGATGTTCAATCGATTTGTTATGTTTTGATCGCTTGTTAATGTCACGATCGTTTTTGTCACGATCGCTTGTTAAAACGAATCGCATGTTGACATAAGGCAAATTAATTATCATTCGGTTTCAATGGCTTGTTGACTTTGTTAATCACATGAGAAACAATGATTGGTTTGTTAAGTGAATCGATTTGTTGTATTAGAAAAGGACAAAATTTTTTTGTCTTCTAGTTATGTCACGATCGAATCATAAGTTAGTTTTGTTAAGGTGATCAATCGCTTTTGACTTTGATGATTGTTTTGTCTTATGTGAAAGTCAATCACGTGTTAACCTTGTGAAGTGCATATTCGATTATTGAATTGAATAAAAGGACAAAATCATGTTTGTTAATTGACTTTTGGTTTGTTAATGTGATCGTAATCATAAGTTGAATTTGAAAAATGACAAACGACCTTTTGTCTTCATGTGGTTGTTATGATACGATTTTGTTGAGATCAAAATCGTTTTATTCATATGTGAATCACATGATCATTTTTTTGTAAGCAATTATTTAATTAATGTATGAATCAATTAATTATTTAATTAATTATGGTTTAAGCGGTTAACCCAAATCGCGGTTTGCTGGAAATTATTTAATACAATTGGTATTATTTAATTTCTGGTTAAACCGGATTTAAATTCAAAATTGAATTTTAACCTAAACCGAAGGCTGGTCTAAGTTTGATTTGGTTGGACCAAATAATTTAGAGCTGGTCTGGTTTAGTAAATAACCAGTTGGATTAAGTAGTTAATTTGGTCTTGGACCAGAATTAATGAACCGACTCGGTTATGTCAAATTATTGGGCCAATTGGAATTCTGTGGTCTTGGGCCAAGAATTGGGCCTATAATTTGTGACCCATCCAAAAACTTTGATAAAACATTAAATTAGAAAGCTTCTAATATTAGAAGTTTCTAATTTTGGCATGTTAAGAAATTTCTAAATATAGTAAGTTTCTGAATTTAGAAAGCTTCTAAAATAAGTAGGTTTCCTAAAATAGAAAGTTTCCATATTTAGTAAGTTACCTGAATTGGAAAGTTTCCCAAAATAGTAATCTTCTATTTTTGGAAAGAAAACCTAAAATCCTCAAAACCAATATCAAGCTTGGATGTCTTGCCCAATCTTGTCAGCTACTTAACGCTTATTCAATTACAGATATGGCTTACAGTGTGAGGTGTCTGTTTTTGCGTAAATAAAGTAGTATATAGTCACTAATTTCATTGGGAGTCCCAGACTTTAGTGATTATTTGGCTGTAAAAGATTGGTTTCCTTGACTGGGCCATCGGGAGTCCCGGGCCTTGAGACATCTGGTGAATTGGGCCTTGGGCCCAATCCACAACCGAGAGTTATATGGATATAACTAACTGTGTGTATGCTTACCAAGTAAAGCTAATTCTGGGTGACGGCCAGTGGCCCACTTTGGATTTAGCCGAACATGGGTCTCGGAATCATTGCATTCTTATGAGGTTAAACAAAGAAATTTTGAATGCAATGCGAGTTTTCTTATAAGTTATTAAGATTACTCTTTTATGAACTAAATAACTAAAACTCTATTTATCTCTAAATTTCAGTTATGACTAGCACAAACAATCAAAAAACTTTCTCGATCCGGTCTGTCCTTGAGATGGACAAACTGAACGGATCAAATTTCTTGACTTGGTCGCGGAACCTGAGGCTAGTCCTCAGGCAGGAGAGAAAGGACTATGTCCTTGAGAGAGCTCTCCCCGAGATGATCGGGTCCAATGCCTCTCATGCAGTATATGATGCTTGGAATAAGCATTATAATGATGCGGTAGATGTGCGTGGTCTGATATTGGCTACCATGGACTCAGATTTGCTGAAGCAATATGAGAACATGGAGTCGCCAATAGAGATGATCAGCAGCCTGAAATTGAAATTTCAGGAGCAGGTAAGAGTGGAGAGATACCAGTTGGTTAAGTCTCTCACTAGCTGCAAGCTACCAAATGATCATCCAGTGAGTCCTCATGTCAGTAAAATGATGGGTTACATTGATAACCTGAGGAAACTGGATTATCCAGTTAGCCAAGAATTGGCAACTGAGATCATTCTGCAGTCACTGCCGTCAAGCTATGATAAGTTCAGAAGGAACTATATCAAGAAAGGCTTAACGAAGACGCTGACTGAACTGCATGATATGCTCAAAACAGTTGAGCCAAACGTGAAGAGTACCCTGTATAATCTCATGAAGGAGAAGGGTAGGTTTACTAAACCTAATGCTGACAAGGGTGAAGACAAAGTTGTCCAGATTTTGAATCATGGCAAACGTGTGTCTTCTGAGCCCGAGTCAGATACCTCTTACGTTGGTAAGTGCTGCTACTGTAAAGAGACTGGGCATTGGAAGAGAGATTGCATTAAATTCATGGAAGATTATGAGGAGTTGAAGTTGATGTATGAGACTACTTCCTCAGGTATTCATGTTATTACTTCAAGTTCTACCTTATAGGTATTGGATACTGGTTGTGGCACTGATATTTGTTATAATATGCAGAGCCTAAGCAACAGTAGAACGTTGAAGGAAGGACAAGTGGAACTGCATGTCTGGAAGGAGCTATGGATGCTGCCTCAGCCGTAGGGTTTTCACTTGTAGATGCCTTTGAGGCTTGGTTTTGTATTAAGTAATTGCTACAATGTACCTGCTTTAAGCAGAGTTGTTTTTCATTTTCTTGTAAGAATTTGAATGTTTTTCATTTTGATAAAAGACAAGTTTTGTTCTTTTGATCTTAATGAAATATTAATTGTAGCACCCTATTCATGGAATGGGTTTTATATCTTAAACCAAAGAGTGCCTAAATGTAACATAAATACCGAATTGGTTTAAATCTGATGAATTAAACCTGATTTTTCTTGGCGTAAATGTTTTGGTCACATAGAGTAAGTCGGATTCAGAAACCCCATAGTTATGGACTTTTGGGCTCATTTGATCGGATATCTTATGAGACTTGAATTCTGCTTACTGGACCAAAAGACAAAGGGCCCATCTTAGCCGAGCTAGAGAAAAGCCCAAAGGCTTATTGGACCTTGAACATACTCATGTATGTGGCCCGATGAGCAGTAATGCCAGAGAAAAATTTCCTATACTTCATTATCTTTACTGATTACTTCAGTGAGTATGACTGTGTTCATTTGATGAGACACGAGTCAGAATTCTTTGAAATGGTCAAAGAGTTCCAGAATGAGGTATAAAATCTGAGTGACTGAAGTATTGAGACTCTGGATTAGATCACGAGTGAGAATACTTAAGTCATTGATGGTGTGATCATCTGAATGAGTGTGAAGTCGTTTCACAGCTCATTTCTCCTGAAAACCTGGAGGTGTTTCTGTGAGAAAGAATCAGATCTTATTAGAAATGATTAAAGATGAGTCACACGAATCTTCCATGATATTCTTTAAGAATAACGCTCTAGAAATATCTAAGTTTACGCTGAAATAGTTCCACCAATATCAGTTGAAAGACACCACATAAATATGGACTGGAAATGATCCAAATTCGTCTTTACTGAGTATTTGTAGTTGAGCTACTTCGCTGGTTGTCCTAGGGAAACCAAGGCTTGTTACTTTTTACGTCCATTCCGAAAACGAAGTTAGGTTGTTCGGAATTCTGTTTTCTAAAAGGAAAGTTGCTTTCCAAGAAGAACAGTGGGAGTAAAAGTATAACTCGAAGAAATTCGAGAAATACAGGAGGCTGCTCAACCTGTTGAGGGAGAGCAGCGGATGGATTTACAGATTTCTGTAGAATCTGCACCTGTAGAGCCTGAAGTTCGCAGATTTGAATCCGTCACTAATCCGAGAGTGATTTCTCGTGATTAATTGCCATGATCTGATGATCATTGAAAGTGACGAACCTGCGAAATTCACAGAAGCGAAAGTGAGCCCGGACTCCGAAAAATTATACTGTAAGTAAGTTAGCTTCATCGATCCATTCATGGATAGAAGCAAACATATCGGAGTTGGAATCTTCGTTCTGTTGAAGTAGTCAAGGTTTTGACTTGAACAGGAACGAAGTGGAACTGTGCGTTTACTATTAGATAAGTGGGAGCGATCTTGCATTTCTCATAGTGTATGTCGATGACATACTGATTCTCGGAAATAACGTTCCAATGCAGCAGTCGGTAAAGGACTGGCTTGGGAGTTGGTTCTATGATTGATATGGGTAAAGCCACGTAAGTTCTTGGATTTTGGATCTAAAGATAGAGATCCAAAATAGCTGGTAGGACAAAGTCAGGATTCTTATATTGACAAAGTCCTACACGTTTTCAGCATTCCAAGAAGGGTTTTATGCCAATGTCACATGGCATTACGTTAAGCAAGAAAAAGTGTCCTACGATATCTGCTGAGCTTGAATGCATGGATGAGATTCCATATGCGTCGGCAATTGGATCTATCATGTATGCCATGACACGTACTTGTTTTGATGTTGCTTTAATGTTAAGCAAGACAAGTAAAGACCAGTCAAATCCAGCAAAGAATCACTGGATAGACGTAATGAATATCCTCAAGTATTTGGAAAATACTTAGGATAAGTTCTTGATTTACGGAGAAAGTGAGGTGCTACAAGTCGATAGAGTCTGAAAGGCAAGTTTCCAACAGACAAAGATGATTTCGGTCACAGTCCGGTTATATCTTGTGTCTGTCTGGCGGTGCAAGGCACTGTTGCTGACTCCATGACTTAAGCTGAACATTTTGCAGCTTGGGTAGCGGCGAAAGAGGTTGTTTGGATAGAAAAGTTCATCACTGAACTTGATGTGGCTAGCTGCACATCTGAGATCCAAACACATTGAGGGTAGGTGTTACCTATTCCGTGAGATAAATGACAGAGGTGTTAAGTAGATCAGCAAGTTTCAACGAATGAGAACGTTGCTAATCTAACGAAGCCACTCCTTAGGCCTAAGCACGAGTCGCGGACTGTAGCTGTAGGATAAGAGAAATTAAGATGTAGTCTTAATTTCAGTGGGAGTTTGTAAAGGGCTTTATTTAGTTGTTTTGAAAGGTTCATGTAAACATAATATTTTATGTTTATGAAATCTATGATTTCTGGATTATTTTAACTGTGATATAAATAATCGTTCCAAAATGATTCATGTCATTATATATGGGCCATCGAAGTACATGAGTAGACTTGATCCTGAAACCCCATATTTAACGAAATGACATAAATCATAGTGTCCATAGTCGAAGGTTGTTGAAATTGGAACACCAACAACCACTTGAGACCAGATTGTGTTGAGACTTATGACCAAGTTTCGAGGGGTCATAGATGCGCGGCATCAAAGTCGACACATAGGTATATGTAGGGGAGCATATGACCGGACATGGCCCGCTGATGAGAACTCTACAAGATATTAATATCTGTGTCATAAGAGGTTCTCATATACGACTATATAGTATAGTCCTTAGACCTGAGTTCGCATGCATGTGGCTGCACATGGAGTGATGCGCTTTGATCATTGTCTAACGCTGTTTCGTAACTGGGAGCTATAAGGACCTTGGTTGGGTGTATTATAAAGTGTGTAGTTCATAGTGATGGAACAAGATGGGATTTGTCCCTGCCATTTAACGGAGGTAATATCTCTAGGCCAATCGGAGACTTGATAGCTGGTAAGAGAGTGGCCACTCCCAAACGGACTTGCCCAAGTCGTTTGCATTGTCAGTATCAAATCTGGTCCGATGAACATGGTCTGGCTATATAAGGATGACACGCATCTTGCCTTATGTCAGATCGAGATATTGAGACAAAAGGATTAGGGAATGTAGGATTCCAGTACAAGTGGAAGATTGTTGGGAATGTCCTGAAATCTATTGTACTATCTCTAGAAAGTATGATAAGTGTCGAGATCAGACATAAGTCATAAATACTGGGTGATCATGATGACTTGCTAGAGCCCGCTCATGATCTATAAGTTTAGGACTTATTACCAGTATTGTATGATCCCTAAGGGTCACACACCATAGCTAACGGGAAAGTTAAAATGGAATTAATACGGTAAGATGCAAGGCATTTACTGTATTTGCACAGAGAATTGGGCCAGACAAAATACAGGTTTTTGTCTGATTTGGGTCTTGGTCCCAAAAGCCTAATAGGCCATTAGTTTAATCACTTGGGCCCATATAAGGAAGAGAGGAGGCGCCAGAAACACCAGTCTTCTGCGATTTTCTTAGGTCTAGCCGTCCTCTCTCTCTCTCTGTTGATTCCTGACTTGGTCTAGCAGCCTGATCCGTAGCTTGTAAGCGTGTGGATACCTAGGAGGAGCCGGTAATCATCAGCTCTTGCAGATCTCGATATTCCATTGATTAATCCGCTGCAATCATAAGGTAATGATCCTGATATGTTTATGATTCAACTGCAAATCACCTAGATCCTAGATAATTATGTGCTAGGTTGTAACCTGACAATTACACCATGAACACACATAATCCTTCATTGGCCTTCCCTGGATGGTAAGTAATGTCCAGATCGTAATCGGCCACTAGTTCCATCCATCTCCTTTGACGAAGGTTGAGCTCAGGTGGGGTGAACACATACTTCAGGCTCTTATGGTCCGTAAATAATTGCACTTTCGCTCCGTAGAGATAAGATCTCCAGATCTTAAGTGCAAAGACTACAGCGGCCATCTCAAGATCATGAGTGGGATAGTTCCCCTCATGTTTCCTTAATTGCCTTGAAGCATATGCAACCACTTTCCCTTCTTGCATCAACACACATCCCAACCCATTGATTGACGCATCCGTGTAGACCACGTAAGGCACATCATCTTGGGGTTGGGTCAGAACTGGCGCCTTAGTCAACATCTCCTTGAGTTCCTTAAAACTCTTCTCCGCGGCATCAGTCCATACAAACTTCACGTTTTTCCCGGTCAGCTTAGTCATGGCCTTGGCCATACTTGCAAACCCTTGGACAAAACGTCTGTAGTAGCCGGCCAGACCTAGAAAGCTTCGGACCTCAGTCGCGTTTCTCGGTCTTGGCAAATCCTCAATTGACCGGATCTTCTCCGGATCAACTGCCACTCCTTCCGCCGACACTATGTGTCCTAGGAAGCCAATCCGCTCTTGCCAGAAACTACATTTACTTAGCTTGGCATAGAGCTTCTGTTCCCGCAACTTCTCCAACACGATCCTAAGATGTTCCCGGTGTTCTCTAGGGTTCTTGGAGTAAACAAGTATGTCATCAATGAATATGATGACAAAACTGTCTAACCATTCCCGAAAGACACCGTTCATCATCTTCATGAACGCGGCTGGTGCATTTGTTAGACCAAACAGCATGACTACAAACTCGTAGTGTCCATACCGAGTTCGGAACGCGGTCTTCCTCACGTCCTCTGGTGCTATCGGGATTTGGTGGTATCCCGAAGCGAGGTCGATCTTGGAGAACACGGTCGAACCCTTGAGTTGGTCTAGCAACTCGTCTATCCGAGGCAATGGGTACTTGTTCTTGACAGTAACCCGGTTGATGCCTCGGTAGTCTATGCACAAGCGGAGGCTCCCGTCCTTCTTCTTGACGAATAAGACAGGCGCTCCCCAAGGAGAACTGCTTGGCCTAATAAAGCCTTTGTCCAGCAGTTCTTCTAACTGCTTCTTCAACTCAGCCATCTCGGTTGGGGCCATTCTATATGGCGCCTTGGATAAGGGTTTCGTTCCAGGTTCAAGTTCAATGACGAACGGATCAGACCGGTCAGGCGGTAAGCCTTCTAATGGTCTAAAAACGTCCTCAAAGTCCTTAACCACTGGGATTTTCCCAACCTTAGCCTCCGGCCCTACTTCCTTGATCGTGATAGTGGCTAAGTATGCTTCACATCCCTTAGCCAACATCTTCTCTGCTTGGATAGCAGAGACGACCAAGCTTCCCGAGGTTGGCCGTATTCCTTGGAACACAACCTTACCCTCAGGTTTCTCGAACTTCACCCTTCCCCGGTGACATTCAATGGTGGCTCGGTTCTGACCGAGCCAGTCCATACCCAAGATCACTTCGTGATGGTTGAGTTGGACCACCACTAGGTCAGCCGGCATGCTCACGCCTCCAATGGAAACGGGCACATCTCTGACTAATCCTAGCATAGGCATTACTTGCCCACCGGCGGCATTCACAATGCCTTGGCCGGCCACTTGTTCACTTTGGAACAAGCCTTTCCCAATCATCCCGGGACTCACAAAACTGTGTGTAGCCCCAGAATCAAACAAGGTCAATGTTTCTACACCGCCTATCAAAACGGTCCCTACACATCGCCCTCAAATGTGTAAGCGCATCCCGCTTTTTCCCCAATATGATGCAATGCATTATTCAAATATTGAAGAAGGTTAGGGTTCCAGTAACGTACCAGTAATCGCGTCATATGAGCCGGCCTCCTCTGAGTCCTTTACCAGTGCGTAAACCCGAGGTTTCACGGTTTGACCCTTGGCCGTAGCCGCGCGGTCTCCCTGACCCCGGTTCACTTCTGGCGCCCTTTGCTTTCCATCTTGGCGCTTGGGACACTCTCGGATGTAGTGCCCAGCTTGGCCGCAGAAATAGCATGTCACTGGTCTCTCGGTCACCTCTTCACGCCCCTTGTTCTGTGGACAGCTCCGTGACTCGTGGTCCTTGCCGCCACACTTCGCGCATGCAACATCGGCTTTCCAACACTTCCCTAAGTGTCGTTTGCCACATGTGGCACATCTGGCGCGGTCAGAGGAGGGAGCATCAGCCGTCTGATCTCTCTTCCTCTTTAGGTCCTTCCCGGGTTGACTGGACACCTTGGCCTTTGAGCCAACGCGGTTCTCCTCAGCCAAATTGGCTTCCACCGTAGCTGCCCTCTCGACTAGCTCGGAAACACTGTTGTAGGTACAAACCGAGCAGTGGGTACGTAACTCCACTCGCAGGCCGCGAAGGAAGCGACGCACCTGTGCCGGCTCGTCCTCAACATCCCGTCCCACGTAACGTCTGAGACGGTCGAACTCGGCCTCATACTCACGGACCGACCTGCGGCCCTGGACCAAGCCCAAGTATCTACCTTCCATACGATCCCAGGCCTCCGCCGGGAAGTACTTCCGGTTGAACTCTACCTCAAACTCCGCAAAGGAGTTGATGAGGCCCTTGGTTCGCCTGTCAACAGACAGCCACCAGTTGTGAGCGTCCCCTTCCAGGAAGTGGGTCGCTATGTCCTTACGGTAATCTTCAGAGCAACGGGTAGAACGGAAGTTCCGGACAAGCCGTGACCTCCATTCATCAGCCTCAAGTGGGTCAGCACTTCCCTTGAAGTGTTTTGTGCCCAACTTGGTGATGTGACCTAGAACGTTGAGGTAGTCCACCTTTCGAACCTTTTTAGGGTTCGGTGACTCTACCACTACTACGTCCGAGTCATCATCACTCAGACTCGCGGTCTCAGGAACCACGGTCCGCGGCTCACCCTCAGCCGGTTTCTGACCAGAAAGGCTCTGGTTCAGTACCGTGAGCTGGCCCATCACTTCCTTTAACATAGTCCACATCTGACCGACGTTCGGGATTGCTGTCAAAGGCTCACCGTCACCACCACCTGTGGCGTCATCCATCTCATGGCCGGTCTCATCTCGAGCCGCATGAGATGAAGACTCTCCCATATGCTCATCGTTCCCGGTTAGGACATGCGGTTGTTCAACCCTAGTCCCGTCAGGAATCAGTGTAGCATTGGGCTCAGTGGCCGTTGGGACAACCTCAGGACCGGTTGCCCCTGTCGTGACAGGAGTGGTCTGGACTCTCGGGCCGTGGCCGGTCGCAGACGTCTCCTTGTCCTTATCTTTTGTCCTCTTGGACTTGCTTTTTCCAACCTGAAATTCAACAAGACAATTCCATATATATCCAATCAAATTTCAAGTTCTAAACAAGTCTAACTTTCTATGCGGACAATTCGGACTTGGACGAGTGGTGTAGCCCCTAACCCCAGCCTAGGAAATAACTCCGCTCTGATACCAACTTGACAAGACCCCTCCCGGCCATAGGGCCGGTTTGGATTGCCACTACTTAACCGAATTCATCTTGAGGTTTCTTAAGAACCTCAAGTCCATTTTAATCATACTTAAACGTTTTCCATTTCATTCATTCAACAAATTCGATTCATAATAAAGACTAAGGCAAAATAGACATTTTATTAATAAGTAAAAGGTACCAAATACAACTGTGGTTCAATTCGCATTATGCTAAAGTATTCGGTCCTAACCAATGTCTACCAAACTAACACCACTCGTCCCCAAGTCTTGTCCGCGCCTAGGTTTGATCATCATCATGATCTCCTGAAAACAAAACAAGTTCGTGAGATTTCCATATTCGTTTATATTCATTTTCATGCATCCTAGCATTTATATTCTATATGATCCCACAAACTTTATATTATACAATCAATCTAACATTTCTATAATAATGCTAAGTTCTAAACATTGGCCGTTTAGTTCCCGTTACACCAACCGCAAACCGCATACACACTCGGCCCACGGACGTGAGCGTGTGGACGCGCATTCTCGGCGTACGGTCCATTGGTCGGATGCTTGGACTTACGGCCGTGGTGTTATACCGCGATCGTCCGGATGATGGCGCGCGGATGGATACTCGGTCATAACGCGTACCGGGACGGACGCATCAGTCCAGCGCACGCTAGACCTTACGGTCGCGCGGATGGATCGATACGTGCGCGTACTGCCGGCTTGACGTAACGATCGCGCGTCCATACGCTGCGTCAACGGGAGGCGATCCTCGGTCCTAACACGGTCGGTCTTGCGGTGTGGTCGCGTAACCGCGAACGGACGCGACTCTTCATGCGAACGGACGCGATCATTACCGCGGACGGTTGCGACCGTTCCTTTGGTCCGCATGATACACCGCGGCCAACGATCGCTTGCGACAGTCCGTGGACCATCCGCGATCGCGCGCACCATGTACCGATGAATTGACGTGCGGTTATGCCGAGTGTTTCCACGGTCATTTCCCTGAACCGTTTCACGCCGTTAGACCGATCATACCTTGGCCTCTCGGTTCTCGGCTTACCGTCCTCTCGACGGGCCGTTAAACCGTTCGATGCGGTACGATCCGTTGGGTCTTATGGGCGCTGGAAACCGCGACTAACCGTCAAGCCATATCACCACGACCAAGGCCTTATGGCCGGTCGTGTAACAAGCATACGGGCGAGTTCAGAACAAAGAAGAAGAAAGAGTTTTCCGGCCATAGAACAACCGGCCGTGACCGCTAGGGTTTGGGCCAAGGCCGAGAAGAGATGGTCCGGTCTCTAACCTTAGATGTGGTCGTGGCTTTGCCATGAGTTGTGGACGCTTCACCGGCCATCCTTGCACTCTTCTCAATCGCTTATTCCACCACCAAATCCCTCTTTCAACCGTCGGCCTTTCTCCTTGAATTCCGGCTTCTCTCTCTCTCTAGAACTCTCTCAAACTCTCGGTTTATTGGCCTATGCCTTTGGAGAATTTGTGAGCGATTTCCCTCTTGTGGGCGTGTGCGAAAATGGCCAAGTGAAGGCCTATTTATAGGCCATGTTGGCGCCAACTTCCCTTGGGAGAAAGGGTGGGAGTTGTTGGCCGAATGGGTGCATCTTCTCCTTGTACCCATTCGCTTGGTAACCGCTTGGCCAGCTAGTGTCACTAGCTGACCAGCTGGCCCAAGAGCTTAACACTCCCGCCAGCTGAGTTGAGCTGGTTGCCAGCTGACCTAGTTGACCAGCTGGACTGTTCAGCTCAGCTGAGCTGACTCCTTCACTTCCACACTTAGCCAAGCTCCTTCCAGCCGAGCTTTGGCTACAAATCGCCTATGGAACACTCGGATTAGTCTCTCCGGACTTCCCGTTCATGTTTTCTGGTTCCATGGCGCGTCCCGACTTCCTTAGGCTGGTTGGGGGATACTACAATAAACACCTAGATAGAAGCCTAAAAGATTTTCAAATCTCCCCAGATTTGAAAACACCGAAGCCTAACCTACCCAAAAGGAAAGGAAAGCACCCACAACACAAACCAACAACAGATTAAGAAAATGCAATCTCAGATGACAAGCAAAAACCTTAAATCAAAGATAACCTGAAGCTAATAGAGGTACCTAATTTATAGACTAAAACCGACTGACACACTTCCAAACAAAAACCTAAACCCGGAACCAGCAATCGCCCCAAACGTGAACCAATTCCCGACCACGAACCCGAGCAAACAACGTATACGGCGTCGAGCATAATAAGAACATCCAACCAAGAAGAACCGGTACATCCAGATCAACAAGGTACAACAACGACTCACCAAAAGCGAGCGGGAGAACCGGCGAGGATGGAGGGGACGACGACGACGGCGACTAACCACGAGATGCACAACGACGAGCCTAGAAAACGATGACGGAGCACGAAGCAGAGACGGAGCACGAATCCGGGAAGGCGGAGATCAAGGGTCAACCCGGCATAACCATCAGAATAGGCGGCTTAGAGGTGGTCAGAGCAAGGAACGACGACTAACGAGACCTCCCCGGCCATGTCATAGAACGCCGGCCGGGGAGAAGGCGAGAATCGGCGAAAGGTTGAGCTGCTTCGGGAGTCGTGCCTGGGAGCTCACTGCGCGGCTAAGGCGAACCGATCCAGATGTTACTTGTTAGATGTGCTCTTTACAAAAATAAAATAATTAAAAACATGTGGTCAGAGATTTCTAATTTGATCAAAAAAGATATAATGACTAAAACCATTTTAGCACGATTTTTGTTTGTACAGTTACAAAACAAACAAAAATCACACTTTTAACATGAAACAAGAGCTTTGTTTACAGTCCCCAATTCATATAAAATCGTGAATGTAGTCGTTCTAATGGAACTGAGGACAAGATGGTGCTCTGTATATTGTGTTATTATTACATAGCTAGTGTGCTGTGATCATCGGAATGATGAGAGGTTCAATAAAATCAAAGTTCACAGAAATTTGCAACATCTTGTAGTTGCAAATAGATAATTAAACAGTGGAAGAAAATTTAGTGATCTCGAAGTTACAACTAATTAAACAGATAGTACTAATTATTAAGTTACATTATTTATAAAAAGCTAAACAGAAGAGTTATTGTTGGTGGTATTCTTGGAAGAAGAAGACAAAGAAGAATGGCTCTGTTTCTGTGAAGAATGATGGCTCGACGAAGATGACGATTCAGTGAAGAAGACCACAGATCCATCGTTTTCAACTAAAGCTTGGATCGATCTTGGAAAAGGTGGTGGATTCACTTCCAAAACACCTTCAAGAATCTGAACAACTTGACTCATCGCTGGTCTATGACTCTCTTCATCTTGTATGCACCAACACGCCACTTTACAAGCTCTCGTGAGCTCCTCTATATCCACAGACTCGCCCTCCAGTCTCGGGTCAAGAAGCGAGCGGATGTCTCCATCTTTGGTGAGTACAGTTGCGGCCACACTCGGAAAGAATCCGACTTTCTCGTTCTCTGATTGCTCAGTGTTTCTTCTCCCTGAAACAAGCTCGAACAGCATCATCCCGTAGCTGTAAACATCAGCTTTCGCTGTTATCGCAACTCCTGATATCCATTCTGGTGCAAGATAGCCTCTTGTGCCTCTCATTGTCGTCAAAACCCTGCTAAAATCTCTACCAACGAGCTTCGCTAAACCGAAATCAGCAACTTTGGGACCGAATTGTGAATCTAACAAGATGTTTTCTGGTTTTATATCACAGTGAATGATACAGTCTCTACATTCGTCGTGCAAATAAGCCAATCCTCTAGCGGTTCCTAACGCGATCTGATACCGCAGTTTCCACCCGAGAACGATCTTCCCTTCGGTTTGATTGATGAAGAGATGAGAATCCAAAGAACCGTTAGGCATGTAATCATAAACAAGCAGTTTCTTGTTTCCTTCGGAGCAAAAACCGCGAAGCCTCACTAGATTCATATGTTGGATCGTTCCTATTGTGACTACTTCCGTCCTAAACTGCTTCTCTCCTTGGCTAATACCCTCAAGCCTCTTCACCGCAATGTCACTAGAATCATGTAAAACCCCTTTGAACACCGAACCGAAACCTCCTCCACCTAGCTTCTCCGAGAAGTTCTTAGTCGCGGTCTGTAATTCTCTATAGCTAAACGCAGCCAATGTACCATCACTCTTCTCTCCTCTCATTCTCTTCCTCCTACGGTACCTTAAGATTAAGATTACCGACAACAGAACGAGAGCTATTACCCCTAAAGAGCCTAGAACCGCGCCAAATATTAACACTTTGTTGCTCTTACTGGAAGAAGAATCACTAGGCATGTCGGAAGCAGCGAGTCTAAGATATAATGTATTCCCCTCGCTGTTATCTCCTTCGAGTTGTTGAAGATTCAAGACATCTTTACTCCACATCAAACATCGATTCGATCTTTCATCATGTGCATAAGCCTCACAAGAACAATTCCCTAGACAAGCTGATCCGCAAATACTAAGACTCGTTAACCCCAATACCACTGAATTGTCAGGTAATTTCACGTTGGTAAGAGGCAGAAACTTGTTAATCTCTCCACGAGAGCATTGTAGCTCAGTCTTTCTGACGCAGCCTGCAGAGTAATCCTTCAAGTCCCAATCTTTTTGCGACTCGGGCTTAAACCCTTGAGGGCAATTGCAAAAAGGTTGAGACTTGTCACTGCAAATCCCGAAGGAGCCACAGTAAGAGTACACCTCGCATTGCTGTCGAGGTTGAGACCAGAACTGGTTCCATTGCTTGTTGGCCTCCAACCAGTTGAGCTGCGTGATCTGTCCAGTCACAGCCATGGCGAACCGTGACACATTCGCGTGGTTATAGATCGAGTATGTGAAGTATGACTCTGTCGTGTTGGAGAAAAAGCTGAAGTTGTAGATGTAATTGAGTCTCATTTCAGGGACCGAGTCGAAGATCCTGCTCTGAGGGTTCCACGGACCACTTGACCAGT
This sequence comes from Orychophragmus violaceus, assembly GCA_030180135.1. NCBI lineage: Eukaryota > Viridiplantae > Streptophyta > Magnoliopsida > Brassicales > Brassicaceae > Orychophragmus > Orychophragmus violaceus. The sequence goes on along the minus strand of CM058232.1, from coordinate 20,019,943 downwards.
ACTGAGTCGTTCCGTTCCACAGGATTTTGTAAGCTGTGGACTCGTCTAACTCGAGAGAGAACAAACCTGGAGATGGGTCTTCCATATTCTTCCACGACGTCAGTCGTTGACTCTTCTTGGTTCGTTTGTCGAACCGGATTTTAACTCCAGGAAGCCACGTGTCACCCGGATGATCGAAGCTTTGCCATAGATCAGAGTCGGATTCGTCTCTGAGAACGAGATTGCCGTCATCGAGCAAAACCGCTTTGAGAGGAGAGGAAGAGTTGGTGGTGGAATTGAGACCGGTGGACCAAACCGGAGTCTGGTTGTTTCCATCGAGTAGGACTAAGTTTCCGTCGGAGATTTTGAGAACTGAGGTGTTCTTGTCGGAGACTGGTTTGTCTCGATTAGCTACCCAGACGATGGTTTGTTGAGAGAGTTGCTGGTACCACATACCTATGTAGAAGTTTGAAGAAGGACCTGGTTTGAAGAAACCCATTTTGAAAGTTCCGCCGGAGGAAAGGAGTGTCTGGTCGCCGGAGAGTGTGAAGTCGGCAGAGATCGTATCGACGGCGGAAGAGACATGGATGCAGATGAAGAAGAAGAACGAAGAGAGAGTGCAGAAGAAGGAAACCATGAGAAAAGCTTAGAGGAAAGAGAGAGAGAGAGAGATCATATGAATGTCATATGAAGAGTCTTTGCTTTTATTAAAGAAAAACTAAAAATCTTTAGAAGTCTATGGTCGTGACTCATGAGGTTTGGTTTGTCAATGGCGAATTGGAAAGAAAAGAGAAAAAATGGAAATTTGTGGTTGGTTGTTCATCGGTGAAACGTCAAACAAGTTGCAGAAATATTGTGGGACCTTCTGTGAATCGTCTCTTGACCTCGTCAACTTCAATTGTTGGCCGTCTTTTATACGTTCTGTTGTTGAATATAAATGCGACCCAGCAACATATATGAGAGAGATTTACACCAAAGGGCACCTTCCCTCCACTTTCTTACATGAAATGGCACCTATGGTACTGTTCACAGTTTCAAGCTCAATATTGGCTGAATTGTCTGGTGGCCGTCCGATTTAAATGAAATCTATGGTTGTGGACAAAAGTTACATTTATTTAATTTTTGGAAAATAAATTTATTTTTCTTTCTGCTTCTCTGACGATTTTTTGCTTTTCCATATTTATTTTTTAGTTTATTATTCTCTTACCCCTTTGATCTCTTTTTAACTTTATAGATTTTCTAAAAAACGTAACTTAAGTTTTTTTTGTTCTATAAATTATAATTTGTTTTTCTTTACATTTTGATACCCATTTTGATATATTTCGGTTAATTTTATGTCAAATTTTATGAATGTTAAAATTCTAATATGAATAGTACAATAAAACAATGTCCACACACAAATGTACACATAAACGTGTGGATATGGATGATAAAAAAATAAAATACACCTATCAGATATATTATCGTCCACGTTAAAATAGGTCAACAGTCTCCTCGACCTCGTTTTGGTAAGTGTACATGTGTGCATCGTTAAATTATAGACATTTATACAATCGTCTTGACATAATTAATTGAATACAATTACAAGTCTTCGACAACATTTCCGCACATGTCATACCGGAAAAATAAAAAGTAAGAGATAAGTAAGGTAAGGCGACTGTGGATAATGGACAGAAAAACAATTATGAAATGGTGAATAGAATATAGTATACGATGGTGGCATAGACATAAACGAATGGTTTGGGACGCTATTGAATTAATGGGTGTACATGGTCAAATGTAAGTGATGTACACGTCCAAGTGTACACAATTAATCTATGATGTCCATAATCATTCGTACATTATTTTGAGTTTCTATACAAAATGGCGTGGACATGATTTAATGTGCACATAAACAATAACCATGAGCACTTACACAATAATGTGTCCATATGGCATATCCACCGATTATAGTACACAATAAAATGAGCCACAAACAAGTGTCGACAGCAACAAATACACACGACCAATAATATTCTAAAGATCAAAATCAGAATGAGCCATTTGTTTTGTGGAGCACTCGGTGTCCACGATTTATGGATAACAATTAAAAATTGTAATATGTCCATGAGCATTTATACCTTGACTATGAATTGAAGCAAACTTGTACACAAAGTGGCATGTCCATTAAAATGAAATTTTGTAGCCGTTAAATATATGCAAGTGATGTAGTTGTCCATAAATATAAAGTGGCATGTCCATTCATAAAAAAATATTCAAATAGACTGAAATATAAATTTTTGTCCACCAAACAATGTCCATAATGCATCGCGTCCATAAGTATTTGTACACGCAAAACAAGCTGCGTACTTTCATATCTAAAAAATTATTGTCCACGAACAAATGCATTTTACAAATTAGCATATCCATAAATTGAGTGTACAAATATGTATTATTTGTTCATGTGTTAGATTGTCCACAAAACTAATTGTCCCCAAAAATAATGAAAAACAAAAAGTATCCATTAAACTAAAAAATAAATTTTATGTCCACCAAACTAGAGGAATCTAGTTTTGTCCGATAAACATAGCAGCTCTTCCAGAAAACAAAATCCACATCACAACTCCAAAGCTATAAATATCAACTTTCTCTGTACATGTGTACACATCTGTGGATACAACAAGAGTTGAGTGACCATTGTTGGCTAATCTCACAGCTAAAGAAGCAGGGCAAATACTTCAGACATTATGACATGCTAGCACTTGTCCACCATTTGTTCAATGCCAAATATTTCTTCTTCATTTTGTCGAACACCTTCTGTGCATCTCCAACATTTCTTGATTTGCTCAACGTATCAAGCATTCGATTGAAATCAGTAGGTTCCATCTTAAAGCCAAACTCTTCCATCTTATGAAACGCGGTTATAGCTTCCTTCACCTTCCTGGCTCGAGCATAAAGACTTCCGTTATTCTGTAGTGTCTGGAACAATACAGCATAGCAAGTTAGTAACTTAACTCAATGCAGCTTCTTAAACAGTCAAGCATGTGTTTTTATGTTACCTCGGATGGATAATACTTGAGTGATCGAGTCCTAATACTCTCTGGTGTCCATACAGCATAAGGGATATTCATCTCATGCCAATAAAGCGCACCTTCGTGGAGATGTACAGATCCGGTGGACCCAAGTCGAAGCCTTCCTAGCTCGTGGAGATGTACAAATCCGAAGAGCCGAAGCCTTCCTAGCCCGTGGAGATGTACAGATCCGAAGCCTTCCTAGCGGGAAGAAAGTTGCATCTAAGAACATCTTGAAGAGCTGAAGCCTTCCTAGCTCGTGGAGATGTACAGATCCGGCGGACCCAAGTCAACAAGCTGACAAAGTTGAAGCCTTCCTAGCTCAGAAAACCAGTATCTACGGATAGGAGATGAGTTGCTGGCGACGGGGAGATGAGTTGCTGGCGACGGGGAGGGATAACGGCTCGAGAATATAGGCAACAGCTTCTTGCCATGGATGTAACCTGTGAGCTCAAGAATCTAGCAACAGTCTCTCTCTCTCTCTCTCTCTCTCTCTCTCTCTCTCTCTCTCTCTCTCTCTCTCTCTCTCTCTCTCTCTCTCTCTCTCTCTCTCTCTCTCTCCCCGTCGTTCTTCAGATCTCTATTTCGTTCTACCTTATCCAACCAACCTCTGATTTTTTTACCAGATCTGCCATCAAAAAGGATGAAATTAGTTCATAAAGTGATCAAAGATCCGATTTTTCTTTCCTAATTCCATCTGACTTCAGATTTTCACAGAAATACTAAGAGCGATTGGGAGCGCTTACCGTCAGAAGAGGTAGAAACATAAGAAGACTAGAGAGAAAATCGAAAGCTCGATTCTTGCCATGGATGTAACCTGTGAGCTCAAGAAGCTGCAAAAATTCTCTCTCTCTCTCTCTCTCTCTCTCTCTCTCTCTCTCTCTCTCTCTCTCTCTCTCTCTCTCTCTCTCTCTCTCTCTCTCTCTCTCTCTCTCTCTCTCTCTCTCTCTCTCTTTCAACGAACCCAAATGAAACTAATAAGGAATCAAAAGAATAAAAATTGAAATAGTTAGACTCATCTAGTTAGAGAGTTAATGAGTAGAAGGTTAATAATGTAAAAACCATATGGCTAAGGTATCCTAAAACATGAAGGTGCCTTTTGACGTAATTAAAGTAGATGAAAGTGCCCTCTCATGTAATAATCTCCATATATAATCCATCAAATGAAAAGTTTTATCCAACGGTCCAGATCCATTCTAATACGAACTGTTCTGTGAAGCTGTTGGGGATTAACTTTTGTCTGCAGAATGTTAAATCTTTATAATTTCAATATAGTTTCTGAATAATAAGAACAGAAGTGGAAAGAAGCCGAAGCATTTACCTTTTGTTTTTCTACGGCAAACCCGAAAAAAAACTGTAATTTTCTGTTGATTGGATACATTTTTGTATTTTTCTTTTAGGGTTGCCGAAAGGACTATAAATTTCTATTTATATAGAAATAATTTTTAATTTGGCCACTCATCAAATTAAAAATTACATAGTATATATACATATTAATTTTTCATAACACTTATGCCTCAGAGTCTTATTATTTACTAAAGTGACCACAGAAGTTTTGACTCTTTTAAATAATAACTCTAACACATTAAATATACATGTGTGACCCCAAAATAATTATTACAATCTCCCACTGGGTCACATATATATTCCAAAAATGTGATAGACTTTATGAGCTAAAAAATATCATTATTCAACAGTCATAAAAAATCTCTCATCCATTAACTATAGAAACATAGGATCATGGTGGTCTCGTTATAATAACAAAATAATTAAACTTTCAATGATCACAGAAATCTATATAGTCAAATAACATAGATCAATTATAAAAATTGTGACATAAAAATCATATGAAAAGTGATCATCACATGTCGATTTTCAACGGGTCATACTTTATTGAGATCACTTAACTTTATTGTACAAAAAGTAAACCTTAAATTTTATCTCTGATCAGAAAATGTGCATAAACACAACTAAAACATAGAAACAAAAAATGACACTCTCACTAAACCAAATGATCCTCGAACACTGAAACACCCATTCTAGCAGTATGTTCATGAAAGACTTTCGGTAGAATATTTTTTGTAAGAGGATCTACTATCACGGATTTTGTCCTTAAATGTTATATGGAAATCTCTCCACTTTATACCCTTTCTTGAACAACAAGAAACTTAATTTCAATAAACTTGCACTTTGTTGCACTCCTATTTTTGTTGGAATACAACACAGTTGATCTGTTGTCACAATATAACTTTAATGGTCTTTCGATACCTTCGACAATTCGAAGTCCAGTGACAAAATTCCTCGGCCAAAGTCCTTGATCGAATGCCTCATAAACTACTACAAATTCTGCTGTTATTGTGGAGGAAGATACGAGTGATTTTTTGCACTACGCCAAGCAACAGCTCCACCAGCCAACATAAAAACATGACCTGAAGTGAACGTTTTACTATCTTTGCATCCAACAAAATCAGAATCAGAATACCCAATGATCTCCAAATTATCTGACTTCCGATATGTGAGCATATAGTCCTTTGTTCTCTGTAGGTACCTCATGACCCTTTTGGCTGCTTTCCAATAGTCCATACCTGGATTACAAAGTATCTGCCTAAAACTCCAATAATGTACGCAATATTCAGACGCGTAGAAACTTGAGCATACATCAGACTCCCTACTGCCGACACATAAGTGATCTTTTGCATCTCCTAAATTTCCAATTTTCCTTTAAGGCATTGATCGAGACAAAATTTGTCTCCTTTAGCGACTGGAGTGTCACCTGGTCTGCATTCTTGCATTCCAAATCTCTTGAGCACTTTATCGGTATAGCTCTTTTGAGACAATCCAAGAATTACACGAGTTCTATTTCGGTGAATCTAGATTCCTAATAAAAAAGGTGCTTCACCAAGATGTTTCATGTCAAAATAACCCTTAAGAAAATTTTTGGTCTCATGAAACATACATATATCGTTAGTGGCTATCAGTATGTCATCGACATACAAAAGCAAGAAAATGCACTTATTCCCACTGAACTTGTGATACGCACAATCTTCGACTATATTCACCTCAAAACCAAACGAGATGATTACCTCATGAAATTTGTGGTACCACTGATGAGAATCTTGTTTTAGCCCATAGATGGATTTATTTAATTTGCACACCATTTTCTTTGAATCGCCTAATACAAAGTGTTCTGGTTGCAACATAAATACCGTTTCATCAATGTTTCCATTGAGAAACGTTGTTTTAACATCCATCTGATGAAGCTCTAAGTCATAATGTGCAACAAGAGTCATGATTGTCCTAAAAGAATCCTTTGATGAAAGTGGAGAAAAGGTTTCTTTGTAGTCAATACCTTCTTTATGGGTATATCCTTTAGCTAATAGACGAGCCTTATATCGCTCCCCATTACCATTAGAATCCATCTTGGTCTTAAATATCCATTTGCAACCAATGGGTTTCTTTCCTTCTGGTAATTGGACGGTGTTCTAAACTTTATTGTCTAACATTGTGATGAGGACATGCAAGATTGGAATCACTGCAACTTATGATCACTCAATGATCAAGAGATTCCAAGCTTAATCTCGCGGAAGGTGGAAGCGATAATTGAGATGAATGGTGAAGGAGATTGACTCAATCAATCAATGGCACGCCTAAGAGTATTGAATCACTCAAAACTCTTAAAATAGTGGGTTTCTATAGACTCAAAGTGAATCACACACTTAGTAATCTAAAGATAAGAACAATCTCTCAAGAACTCGGTCTTTGGAAGAAACAAGATACTTTACTAAATTCAATGATCAAGGGTGTCTTACAATGAGAACGAATGTGAGCTTATATAGGCTCAAATACATCATATATATGTTCTAAAAAGAGAAGAAAATCGGAAAAAAAATTGAATGAGAAACTAGTTGTTGAAACATTAAGTGGAAATATGTCCAAACAAGGAAAGTAGTTGTTAGCTTGTATCTTAAAAGAGTGGGAAGGTAGAGAACTGAGAGGATTCATCTAATCCTATGGAGTAGGGTGTATAGAGCTGTTGCTATAAGTTTATCAAACTCTCCTGTTCGCCATAAGTATGTTTGATGCTGACCAAACTTGTGAGACTCCAAATAAGGAAAGTGTAGCATCGCTTAGTATAGAAGTTGAAAAGCTTCCAACTCATAATTACTTTTGAACCGAATCTAATTCTACCTAAACCTCTGTTGAGTAAGGTTTCCAAAACAAGTTGATTTACAAACTGATTCATCCTGGTACGATCTGAACTCTCCAATAAGTAGTAGTTGGTCTCCAGAGGGTTCCTTGGAAATCTTATGAGTTGTAACTTGCATATCTTCTTCATCTGGAAATATTTTGAAACACTTCCACTTTTTGATGATTCCTTGATGAGTTAAGTTTCTGGAACAAGTTGATTTGTTGCTTAAGTCTTCCTGGTTGGGTAGATATGCACCAAGACATGCACATATGTCTCTGGTGGCCTCAAACTGCTTCTCTCCAAGGATCTTGGTTGGTTGATTTATGTCCTCTCCATACTCCTTGGTTGATGATGACTTGATGTCCTCATCACATTGACTGATAATCTTCATTAGCATATTTGACCCACTTATATGAATTGAAACTACCCATAGCCTCACGGAAGTTGATAGGATCATCTTCCAATTGGGTTTTATTTTCCTCTTGTTCCATAAGAAATATTATATAATCATCCGGAATAGCACTTCTTCTTTCTCTTAGTGGATCTCCACAAAGGCACTTGTTCTTGAGGATTTTGAATTTGACTTTCATGTTCGATATGATCGTCATCTTGATTTGGATGAAGAGTTTCAATATCAACTTGATGTTCCAAGTTTGCTTTATCAAAAGCAACTATATGAATCAGTATAGAAATTAGATATGATGCTTCCTCAAAGATGATTTCTCTAACTTCATTTCTCCCCCAAAATTCAGTATCCTCAAAGAACGTAGTTGTTCCCATCTCAAAGATGTTCTTTTGTGTGGGATCATAAAACTTATACCCCCGAGATCGTTCAGAATAGCTAATAAAGTAACTGCTCACGGTTCTGGAGTCCAATTTCTTCTTATATGGGCTATAAGGCCTAGCCTCGGCTGGACATCCCCAAATGTGAAAATGCTTTAGACTGGGTTTTCGGCCATTCCAAAGCTCATGAGGTGTTTTTGCAGTAGCCTTAGTTGGTACCCGTTTAATAATGTAGGCTACAGTCTTTAGTGCATCTCCCCAGAGTTATTCTGGTAAGGTGGAATGACAAATCATACTCCTTACCATGTCCTTAAGAGTGCGGTTACGTCTTTCAGATACACCATTCATACTGGGAGACGCCGTCATAGTGTACTGTGGGAAAATTCCACACTCCTCTAGGTATCTGGCAAATGGCCATGGATGTTGTTCACCTGAACCATCATACCAACTGTAATATTCACAACCACGATCGGATCTGACAGACTTTATCCTTCGGTCGAGTTGGTTCTCAACCTCAGCCTTAAACTTTTTGAACACGTACAAAGACTGACTTTTCATGAATAATAAACAAGTATGCATAACGAGAGTAGTCGTCTATGAAAGATATAAAGTATTGTTGACCATTCCAAGATGCCGTAGGGAAGGGTCCCCAAATGTTTGTATGTATCAACTAAAGGACTTCTTTGGCTCTATATGCACCTAATTTCTTATCTTTATTCTATTTTCCTTTAATGCAATCCACATAGACATCACTGTTGGGATAGTGTCCTGAAATCACACTTGTACTCACTCATGTGATAGTTGTGTGTCGAGATCAGACATTCGTATAATACTGGGCGTTTGTAATGCTTTGCTAGAAGCCTCTTGCATTCTGTAAGTCGTGGGCTTACTGCCAGTATTGTATGATCCTATAGGGTCACACACCTAAGCGAACTGGAAGCTACGACATGGGAATGATCATTGTTGCAATGATCATATTATGTGTATTGAAATACACATGAGAAATCGATATAATGGTGTTGTGTCGATCGACACAGCTTGTGTGTCGGTCGACACAGTTCGGATTTTCCGAACAGGCTTTTCGGGTTATGGCTTAATTGAGTCTGGCCCGTTAAGCGCGTTTAGGTCGAAAAAAAGCTGATTAGTTTCGACCTAAACAGAGAGCCGTCCAGTTTTCTTGATAGAAAGACTTGACACACCGGACACCATCGATCCCCATTGATCCGGCACTAGCATCCCGTTTCCAGCGAGCGTGCGTGTGTATCTGGTAGAGGCAAAGCGTTGCGTTGCTCCACTGATCTCGTTCACCATCTTCTTCCGCTGCCAAAGGTAAGAACGAGGTTGGTTCTAAATTTCAATATAACAAACCCTAGATCCATCGGGATTCAACAGTGGTATCAGAGCATGCTTAGAGTTTAGCTATTGAAAATGGTGATATAAAATCGAAACTTGATGTTGTTGATCTGTATATTACTTGTTGAAATCGTTTTTCATTGATTAAATCTCGGATTTTTGTCTCTGTTGAAAACGATGGTATTGCTGAAATCGCACTGTGTCGATCGACACAAAGCGTGTGTCGGTCGACACGCCGCAGCGCAAAATATAAAATTTTAGGGTTTGTCGCAGGGTGTCGATCGACACAAAGGGTGTGTCGGTCGACACAGAGCGAAAACTCGCGAATAAATTTTAGGGTTTGTCGCACAGCATCGATCGACACAAAGCGTGTCGGTCGATACAAAGCGAAAATCCGCAAATAATCTTTAGGGTTTCGATCTGGGATCGAGTACCCGTAATCGTGCTGCGTCGATCGATACACTGGGTGTGTCGGTCGACCCAGGCAATACAATTAGATAGATCGGTTCAATTGGATTGAACTGGTTATCTAGCTCGGTTAATTTTATTAACCAAAATTGATTCTGGTTTGGTCATATCGATCGACACACAGTGTGTGACGATCGACATGAACCATTAAACCGAACTGGTTCAATTGGCTTGAATCGGTTAAGTAAATTCGATCCGGTTTGACCGGTTATCGAAGAACGGTTTAAACAGAGTTGCATCGATCGATGCCAATGGTTGGCGTCGATCGACACAACATCCGCAGACTTGTTGGTTTGACCACAAATTTGCATGAACCAGAATAATTTAATCCTAAAAGTATTAGATGAATCTAAACTTAATAAAAACTAAATGTTTTAATTAAAAGTTATTATTTTTGATATATATATAGTGAATATAAATCAAGATAAGATTAGTTCTTTTCCTCAACTAAATATCAAGTGATCTTGATGTCTTGCCCGATCTTGTCTACTGTCAAGACTCATGTCGTTTGTTGGATATCTTGGAGTCCTTGATATCCACTGCAACATGGGTAAGGCAGGTGGTCAATGACAGACTTGCAGTGCAACTGTCAGTGATCACAAGACAGATAAAAGATTGGTTATACTTGACTGGGCTGTCAGAAGTTCTGGGCCCAGAGACATCAGAGTGGATTGGACATAGTTTGTCTCATTCACGACCAAGAGTTGTACTGAGTACAATTAGCAATGATTTGCTTACCTAGATAACTAAAGCTTGAGTAACGGCGAGTCGCCCACTCGAATTTTAGTAATCTGAGGATCTTGACACATTGTATTCATATGAGGAAACATAGTTTGAATACAATGGGAGTTTTCTTATTAGATAAGAATTCTCATTTCTTGTGCTTTATAACTAAAATTTACCTCTTTTGAATTACAGCTATGTCTGTCTCAAATCACATCAACACTTTCTCACTAAGATCCGTCCTTGAGAAGGACAAGTTAAATGGATCTAATTTCTTGGAATGGTATCGGAACCTGAGTATAGTTCTCAGGCAAGAGAACAAGGAATATGTCCTTGAAAGAGTTCTCACCGAGAGGCCACGTTCCAATGCTCCGCAGACATAAAAGAATGCTTGGGATAAGCATTCAGCGGATGTCAAAGATGTTACTTGTCTAATGCTGGTGACCATGAACTCTGAGCTGCAGAAGCAATATGAGAACGTATTGTCACCCATTGAGATGATTAACAGCCTGAAAGCTTTGTTTCAGGAGCAAGCTCGCACAGAGAGATACCAGACGGTTAAATCTCTCATGGATTGCAAGCTGGCTAAGGACAGTCTAGTAAGTCCTCATGTCCTTAAAATGATGGGTTACATTGATAACCTGGGGAAACTGGACTGTGCCATTAGCCAGGAGCTGGCCACTGACATGATTCTGCAGTCTTTGCCGTCATGTTTTGATCAGTTCATCATGAACTACAATATGCAAAACATGACTAAGACATTGACTGAGTTGCACGGAATACTGAAGACAGCAGAACCGAATCTCAAGAAGGCTACTCCCAATGTCCTGATGGTACAAGGGGGTAAAAGGTTTAAGAAACCTAAGAAGGGTAAGGGTAAGGCCCAGGTTATCCAGGCTGAAAGTCAGGACAAGCCCAAGCCAAAGCCCAAATCCGGGCCTTCTCCTGTGGATAAGTGCAACTACTGCAAGCAGTTGGGGCATTGGAAGAAAGACTGCAAGAAGTTCATGGAAGATTACAAGAAGCTGAAGAAGACGTATGATGCGTCTGACTCAGGTATTTATGTTATCGAAATTAATGTTATGTCTTCTAGTCCTACTTCGTGGGTATTGGATACCGGCTGCGGTGCTCATATTTGTACTGATGTGCAGGCACTAAGAAACAGTAGGACGCTGAAGAAAGGACAAGTAGAGCTACGAGTCGGGAATGGAGCTAAGGTTGCTGCACTGGCCGTAGGCACCTACAAATTGTCTTTACCTTCGGGCATGGTTTTAATTTTGAATAATTGCTACTATGTACCTGCGATCAGCAGAAACATAATTTCAGTTTCCGTTTTGGATTTGGAAGGTTTTGATTTTGCTGTTAAGAATAAAGTTTGTTCTTTTAATCGTGATGGTAATTATTATGGTAGCGCCCCATTAGATAATGGGTTATATATATTAAACCAAGAAATGCCTGTCTTTAACATAAATACAAAGAGGTTTAAGTCCAATGACGAAAACCCGACTTTCTTATGGCATTGTCGTTTGGGCCATATCAATGAGAAACGCATCCAGAGGCTCCATCGAAATGGGCTTCTGGGCTCATTTGATTTTGAATCATGTGAGAAATGCGAGTCTTGTTTGGTGGGCAAAATGGCTAGAGCCCCTTTCAACAAACCAAATGAAAGGGCCAGTGATTTATTGGGCCTTGTTCATACTGATGTATGTGGGCCAATGAGTACTGCTGCGAGAGGAAACTTTAAGTACTTCATTACCTTTATTGATGATTTCAGTAGGTATGGCTATGTCTATTTGATGAGACACAAGTCAGAATCCTTTGATAGATTCAAGGAATTCAAGAATGAAGTACAGAATCAACTTGGCAAGAGTATTAAGATTCTGCGATCGGATCGCGGAGGAGAATACTTGAGCCAAGAATTCGGCGACTATCTGAGGCGAAGTGTGGGAATCGTTTCACAACTCACTCCTCCTGGTACACCCCAATGGAATGGAGTGTCGGAGAGGAGAAATCAAACTTTATTGGATATGGTTCGGTCTATGATGAGTCATTCTAATCTTCCACTATCCTTTTGGGGATATGCTCTAGAAACGTCTGCGTTTACACTGAATAGAGTGCCATCTAAATCAGTAGAAAAGACACCACATGAACTGTGGACTGGGAACGTTCCTAGTCTGTCTTTCCTAAGGATTTGGGGTTGCGAGGCTTATGTCAAACGTTTAATCTCCGACAAGCTTGCACCCAAATCAGATAAATGCTATTTCGTTGGTTATCCTAGGGAAACCAAGGCATACTACTTTTACAACCAATCTGAGAACAAAGTATTTGTTGCTCGGGACTGTTCTTTTCTTGAGAGGGAGTTTCTCTCTAAGAAAAACAGTGGGAGTAAAGTACATCTCGAAGAAATTCAAGATGCACAGGAGACTGCCCAACCTATTGAGGAAAGAGCAGCAGTTGGATCCACAAAGTTCTGTGGAACCGGCGCCTGTGGAGCCTGAAGTTCGCAGATCCGGAAGGATCCGTCACGAACCCGAGAGATACTATGGATTTCTCGTAACCAATTCAAATGATCTGATGATCATTGAAGGTGACGAACCAGCGACCTTTGCGGAAGCAATGATGGGCCCGGACTCCGAAAAGTGGCTTGGAGCCTCTAAATCCGAAATGACATCCATGTCAGAAAACCAAGTATGGTCCTTGGTCGATTTACCTAGTGGTGTAAAAGCCATTGAGTGTAAATGGATCTTCAAGAAGAAGATTGACGTGGATGGCAATGTACAGATTTACAAAGCGAGATTGGTGGCTAAAGGTTTCAAACAAATTCATGGTATTGACTATGATGAAACCTATTCCCCAGTAGCTATGCTTAAATCTATTCGGATTCTTCTAGCGATTGCTGCTCATTATGATTATGAGATTTGGCAGATGGATGTCAAAACCGCATTCCTGAATGGTATTCTGGAAGAGGATGTGTACATGACACAGCCTGAAGGTTTTGTCGATCCTAAAAACGCTGGGAAGGTATGCAAGCTTCATAAATCCATTTATGGGTTGAAGCAAGCATCACGGAGTTGGAATCTTCGTTTTGATGAAGCAGTAAAACAATTCGGTTTCATCAAGAACGAAGAAGAATCATGTGTATACAAGAAGACAAGTGGGAGCAAAATTGCATTTCTTGTACTGTATGTCGATGACATACTCCTCCTCGGTAATGACGTTCTGTTGCTTCAGTCTATTAAGACTTGGCTAGGAAGTTGTTTTTCCATGAAAGACATGGGAGAAGCCGCATACATTCTTGGAATCAGAATCTACAGAGATAGAACTAACAAGCTGATTGGACTGTGCCAAGACACTTACATTGATAAGGTGTTGCACAGATTCAGGATGCACGATTCCAAGAAGGGCTTCATACCAATGTCTCATGGCAAGAGTCTCTGCAAGAAGCAGTGTCCGGCGACACCTGCTGAGCGAGAACGCATGAATAGGATTCCTTATGCCTCTGCAATAGGATCTATTATGTATGTCATGCTCTGCACTCGTCCAGATGTAGCTTACGCGTTAAGCATGACGAGTAGATACCAATCTGATCCAGGTGAAGCTCACTGGACAGCTGTCAAGAATGTTCTCAAGTATTTGAGACATACTAAGGATAAGTTCCTTGTGTATGGAGATAGTGATGAACTTGTGGTGAATGGATTCACCGATGCGAGTTTTCAGACGGACAAAGACGATTTCCGATCACAGTCTGGATATGTCTTCTGTCTAAATGGCGGTGCGGTGAGCTGGAAGAGCTCTAAGCAGAATACCGTAGCTGACTCCACAACGGAAGCTGAATATGTTGCTGCTTCAGAAGCGGCAAAGGAAGCTGTTTGGATCAAGAAGTTCATGACTGAACTTGGTGTAGTTCCTAGTATCTTGGAGCCAGTGGCTTTGTTCTGCGATAACAATGGAGCCATTGCTCAGGCGAAAGAACCCAGGTCACACCAGAAGTCCAAACACGTTGAGAGGAAATATCATTTGATTCGTGATATTGTCAATAGAGGTGATGTGAAGATCAGCCGAGTTCCGACAAACGAGAATGTCGCTGATCCTCTAACCAAGTCACTCCCAAGGCCTAAGCATGAGAGTCATACGACTGCTGTAGGCATTAGCGATCTTAAGATGTAATCTTGATTCTAGTGGGAGTTTTGGATTTTTTTTTAGTTATAATAAGTCACCCTTGTAAACATTCTTTTAGAAGTGTTTAATGAAATTTGATTTCAGCATTATTTATTGTGATCTAAATAATGGTCCCAAAATAAGTTTATGACATATTATAGGTCATCAAGTTGAGAACTTGATCATGAAACCCTATAAGTTAATAAATTATTTTGTCCCTAGTCAAGGTTGTAGAATTGGGACACTGACAACCGTTAGAGACTAGATTGTGAGGTGACTGCTGGCTAAGTTTCATGGAGCCAATGATATGATTATCGCAGTCAGTCACATAGATATATGTCAGTGGACATATGATCGGACATGACCCGCTAATCAGAAGTCTACAAGATAGTAATATCTGTGTCATAAGAGGTTCTCATTGCGACTATAGAGTATAGTCCTAAGACCTGAGTTCATCATGCTTTCTTGCATATGAATTGGTACATTTTGACTTTGTCAAACGTCGATCCGTAACTGGCGGCTATAACGACACTGTTCAAGTTTATCATGAAGTGTGCGTTGAAACAGGGATGGAACAAGATGGAATTTGTCCCTCCTGAAAAACGGGAGATAAATATCTCAGGGCTTATCGAAGATTGAATACTGAGAGAATGTGTGGCCGCACTCAAACGAACTGTAGTTCAGTTGTTTGTAATGTTCAGTATGAGATCAGGAGTTCGATAAACACGATGTTGGCTTAATAAGGATGACACAGATCTTGCCTTATGCCAAATCGAGATATAGAGACAAAAGGATTATAGGAATTGATGATTCCAGTACAAGTGGGAGATTGTTGGGATAGTGTCCTGAAATCACACTTGTACTCACTCATGTGATAGTTGTGTGTCGAGATCAGACATTCGTATAATACTGGGCGTTTGCAATGCTTTGCTAGAAGCCTCTTGCATTCTGTAGGTCGTGGACTTACTGCCAGTATTGTATGATCCTATAGGGTCACACACCTAAGCGAACTGGAAGCTACGACATGGGAATGATCATTGTGGCAATGATCATATTATGTGTATTGAAATACACATAAGAATCGATATAATGGTGTTGTGTCGATCGACACAGCTTGTGTGTCGGTCGACACAGTTCGGATTTTCCGAACAGGCTTTTCGGGTTATGGCTTAATTGAGTCTGGCCCGTTAAGCACGTTTAGGTCGAATAAAAGATGATTAGTTTCGACCTAAACAATAGAGCCGTCCAGTTTTCTTGAGAGAAACACTTGACACACCAGACACCATCGATCCCCATTGATCCGACACTAGCATCCCGTTCCAGCGAGCGTGCGTGTGTATCTGGTAGAGGCAAAGCGTTGCGTTGCTCCACTGATCTCGTTCACCATCTTCTTCCGCTGCCAAAGGTAAGAACGAGGTTGGTTCTAAATTTCAATATAAAAAACCCTAGATCCATCGGGATCCAACAATCACAACTTGTGAAATAAATAGAACCCAATATACCATCTGACACAAGTCCTTCAATTCTATTTCTAGAAATGTGACCTAAGCGTTTTGTGCCATAAAGTTCCTGAATTTGCATTTTTGAATTTACCTTTAGTACCCCTTTATTCTACACTTAAACTGACATCAAGAGAAGTTATAGTGTTAAGCAATTAAAGATTGTGATTTTCCAAAAGTGCACCAGTACCAATTAAAATTGAATTTAAAGATAAAATAACTTTTTCATTCCCAGTTAAACAAGAATAACCAGATTTTTCTAAATAAGGAACAAAAACCAAATTCCGTCTAAATGACGGTGCAAAAAAGTGTCTTTCAAATCCAAATAACAACAGTACTAAATAACAATCTAAAATGCGCAACCAGTACTAAATAACAATCTGAAACAAAATCCTTTGCAAAAACCTACACCTTGTAATGTGTGCGTAAGTAATTAGATGCATGTGTGGTTATCATGCAGTCTAAGGTACTTGCATGGTGTGATGCATGTGGCCGTATGTGATCTTTGGATACTACGAGCCAACTTGTGTGTTTTGTGCTAACCGCATGTTGAGTGATGCATGCAGGTTAGACGTGAGTTGGTTCTAGAACATGCGTAATATTGTTCTAGGACGTGCATCTTAGAGTATGTGTAGATACTCTAGGTAAATGCTATCGGTGCCACCCATTTTGAATTCTCCGTGGATTCGGAGCAGTGTCAGAGGGTTACTTGGGTCGCTCCCATGGCCGAGCATGGTGTGACGACATGAACCCGAGGGATAGGTTCCAGTAACGGGTGTGATGCTCGAACCATGATTCTTGGTGGTGAATGGTTGCGAGTAGTCACAAGTGAGAAAGGGTGGTGGTGCCAGTGCATTTAGGGCCCATGCAGGAATGAGTCTAGAGAGACTAGAAGGGTGTTGGCATTCACGATAAGGATCGTGTTATGCATTGTGATTGATTTGTTCAAGTCTAGAGAGACTTGACTAGCGTATTGCATTCATGTTGTTGATCATTTTTGCATTGTCATTTATATGCTCTATGCATGTGAGACGGTTGTGTTGTTTATTGCACTGTGCTCCGACTATTGGGATGGGTTGGGCACTAATGCATGATAGAGGGTCCTGGACTCATTGGGTAACCCATATGGTTTCTCATTATACAATTTTTGTCTCGAAGGAAACCATAGACGGGCTAGAGGGCAAGTTCGGACGTTAGGCCGCCGGCGTAGACTCGGGTTGTGAGTGTAAAGATCGTGGACACGAGTAGAAAAGGCACCCATTCGCCTAACCACTCCTGCCCTCTAGCCATGGGCGGCTTATGGATCCTTTGGGGCTTATAAATATCGATCCTTAACCCCATTTGCGCACACATTCAGACACCAGAATTAATCAGAAAATTCTAAGGATCGTGAAGACAACAAAGGAGATGATCGGAATTGTTGGCCGGAACTAAGAAGGTTGGGCCGGCGGTTTGAAAGGAGTATAAGGTGGTGTATATGCGATCAGATCAGGGCCGCAAGGAGGATTGGGAATGGATCCTTTCGCGTCTAAGGCAGCCGCTACACCGATGGTGCATGACCGGATTGGTGTGGCGGATCGTCGACAACGGCTATGCTGTGCGGTCGACACCCAGTAGGCCGGTATAGATCGATTTCTCTCCATTTCTTTTTCTTGTTATTCTGGATGGAAATCGTTAGGTTGTAAGCGGATACGGAAATCTGATCTGAACAAGCCCTTAAGACAATCAGTTGGTGGGATCGATAGTCCGATGCGGCCGACTCTATGGATTGATGCCCTTGGGGATTGGGTCGCGTGTAGAAGTCGAGTCATAGGCCGGTGGGATCGCATGATCGGCTAGGACAATCGCCAATTCGGCAAGACGAGTTGTCCATGGGCGATCAGTAGGGTTGGTTTTCCATGAATGGACGTGATCGTTCGGGGTCGTAATACGGTCGGCACTCATGACCCAAACAGACGCGATCGTTCGTCCGCATTAGGGTCGCTTAGCAACCAAGGCTAGAAATCAGGACGACCGTCAGTCAAACATGAATGGGACGATATCGTGGTCCGGTCAAGGACATAGTCGATCCTTACTCCTACATGTTCGACGTTCTTAGAGGAATCAATGCGGATGTGTGTTTAAGTGGAAGAACATATAGATATTACTTGGATGTATTTAGGTTTCTTGTTTATGTTAAGTCGTTATTTTTATATATTTTATTGTTTCAGGACCTAAGGTTGATCGTAGCATTGACCGGGCTTAGGCGCGCGATACAAGGACGTGTATGTGTGTGTGTGTGTTTAGACTGGATAGTTAGGACTGAATACTTACATAATGACTTTGAACTACATTTGTATCAGTACCTCCTGGTTTGATTAATAAAATGTCCAATTTTTGCCTCATCTATTATGAAGTATTGTTGCTAAACTTAAGTGAATGGAAATTATGCGTGGAATTTAAGACTTAGATGATTGCT
>CM058232.1:19849523-20000783 GCA_030180135.1 Orychophragmus violaceus | reverse complement strand
TTGCTATCAAAGTGATAAATTCAGTGAAACCGATACCAAACCTTATCAGAAGTGAAACAGATTCTTCAAAGTATTTGCAGCCATGAGAGATGCTCAGAAGCAGAATCGCCAGTGGATTTACTGGATTCCTTTTTGTCCCACTTGAGCGGCCTAGCAGAGCAATCAAAGACGAGACGAATTGAGAAAACATTACAAACGAGATTTGTCCGAACGTATGTGAAGCTAATCATTCGAGGATGATTGAGTTCCTAAAGTAGAGGAAAAACTTAGGATTGTTGGAAGAGGATCTCGAATCAAAGATTTCCTGCAACATTAGGACCTCGCATTTGCTGATGTCCACGAAAACCACCCCAATCGTTCAAACCGACGGTACCTATAGAAAATTCAAAAGATAAGAAAGAATGAAGGGGAAAATAGAGAATAAAATCAATGGTTCCTTGGGGTTTAAGACTTACGAGGGTAGCTAGGTATGTAGATACAGTCGATATCGGAAGAAGAAGAAGAAGAAGAAGAAGAAGAAGAAGAAGAAGAAGAAGAAGAAGAAGAAGAAGAAGAAGAAGAAGAAGAAGAAGAAGAAGAAGAAGAAGAAGAAGAAGAAGAAGAAGAAGAAGAAGAAGAAGAAGGGGGTTGAGTCGCCGGAGCTTCATGCATAGCGAGAATACAAATCGTCGAAATAATTTCCCCAGATCTGCCGGAGTCGGTAGTTTTCATGGCCAAGACTGATTTGTGTCCATGTTGGCTAAGGCTGAGAGATACCAGTGGCCCCAATTGGAGCTCTGGTTTGGAAACAATGGTGCAGAGGAAGAAAGTAGAATTTTTGGGATGAAGAAGACGAGAAGCTAAGATGCCTAATCACATGGCACTGCAGATATGTATCCTCCTCGTATCTTTGGATTTCGCGATGATTGAAACTTAGACACAAGAGAGAGAGAGAGAGAGAGAGAGAGAGAGAGAGAGAGAGAGAGAGAGAGAGAGAGAGAGAGAGAGAGAGAGAGAGAGAGAGAGAGAGAGAGAGAGAGAGAGAGAGAGAGAGAGAGAGAGAGAGAGAGAGAACTACTTACGGGGAAAAACTTAGAGAAACAATAAATCTAATTTCCGGAAAAAACCAAAAGTTGGCTAAGTGTTGCCGCACAAAAATGTAACCATAAAAATTGGTTCAATTATCGATTTTTGTCTTCCCGCTTGATGAAATTTTTTTCTAGCGTTAATTAAATGCTATGATAGAGTTAACGTCCAACTTGTCACTTTTAATAGAAGTTTGTGAATTCGTGCTACCACAAACTAATACTAATACTTATATTTCTTGTAAGGTCATATGTTGAACAATTAATATAGTTGATAAAGTCATCTTAGAAAATTGAACTATATCTTTATATAGCCTAAGATAAATATTCTGAAACACGTCTGAATAAAAAATTCTCTAAAACCAATAGTTCATGGAGAGATTTTTAAACTAAGTATATGTACACACTTCATAGTTGACTATAGCTAACTATATTATCCATATATTTGACTATTATAAAACACCTTCTCATTTATTCAAATTCCAATATCATCAGTTTACAAAATAGCCTACCATCTCCTTCCCTTAACTTATAGTTTTAACCACTCCAAAATTTGTTTTTCTCTTCCTCAAATCGTAATTTTTCTCTATACCTAAATTTTGTTTTCGTATGAAGTATATATGACATAATGCTCACATTAAATGAGGAGGTGACACACCTTAGGAGCTTTTTAGAACATTTATGTGGTTGTTTTTACTAGAGACCTAAATCTGCTCTCAAATCTATTGTTCCTCAAGTTTGGTAGACAAAACTGATATTTAACTAGTTCACCCAAAAACATAACAGATAAATATAACATTATAAATAACATAAATGACTGTATTTTGAGATTTTTCTACACAAATACAGTATTTGGAGGGGAAAAGTTAGACACATGTGGAAAATAAAATTTACATGTATGTTGGAGGTAGTGATCACATCAGTCCATTGTCATAAAAATCTCTTCATAAATAGATTGGTCCGCTAAAAGTCAAAACACTTTCTTCCATAAATAAAAATAGACACATAGAAGGAAATCTATTAAAAATGAAATAATACAAAAAACAATCTAAAAACATAAAAGGCCATATCATGAAGAAAAAAATATTTATTAATTTCATTAAAGGCTAATTTTTGTTATTAGAACAGATACATCGCTAGTATCTTAGCAGAGTTTTTTTAAAAAAAATTATTAAAATAATGTGGGTCCCATTCCACAGTTAAACCGGATGCAAAAGTTCTTATTTAAGGAACGCTTCTTAAATGTAGCGGCTGATGTGGCTCAATTCGATTGGTCCTCTTTTTTTTTCTTCCATCTGGAAAAAAAAATTAAAATATTTTTTAAGAACCTTAATAGGGGGTTTACGGCTGGACATGCTCTTAGTTCGTCATTTCGATGATCTAATTCCTTTATCTCTAACCGTTGAGTTCTGACTTCACTAACACGAGATTTATCTTTATGCAAAATTCAAGTTCAATAATTAGTGCCGTCTATATGAAAAGAGATTATCAAACCCTAAAAGTTTGAAGCTCGGAAACGACATTATTAAGGTAACTTCCAACAAATCCTAACGATTACACCAAGATCAGCAAAACCCTAAGGATTTCATCACAACGGATATAAATATGTACTACATTTTTATATTAATTCTTATATAAACACATGATCCTTTTATGTAATGTTAGGTTAGATAATTTGTATATTAATTTTCATGATATGATTGCATATCTTGAGATAGAACACACAAAAATAAAACTTTTGAGTTTGGTCGATATGATTTAACATTGAGTCATTAATATCATATAAAATATGGATATATGATATATGATATACTATATTATCAACATAAATA
Source organism: Orychophragmus violaceus (assembly GCA_030180135.1). NCBI lineage: Eukaryota > Viridiplantae > Streptophyta > Magnoliopsida > Brassicales > Brassicaceae > Orychophragmus > Orychophragmus violaceus. The sequence goes on along the minus strand of CM058232.1, from coordinate 19,997,887 downwards.
TAGATCGATTTATTTGCTTTTCTCAGTGTCGTCTTTAGTCTTCGTTAATTCAACATGGGATGTTTTATGAAAACTAACTTCCCAAATGAGCTTTCGCAGCAGTCCAAATCCACCTTGAACGGGATCATCTGTCCATGCGACACCTTCTGGTAGTAAGGAAGATGCCAACATTGGTTTTTGTTGTTCAGACGCAAGTTTCTTCGTTCTTATAATGGTTGGTGTACCAAACAGTTTATAAGCACTTTTATATTCTCCACTTCTATAAGAAACAAGAATTAAAAATAAATTATATCAACAACAAGTTTTATTAATCAAATTTTAATGAACAGTTTATAGAAAGAAGATAATCAACAAAAAGAATTTAAAAATAAGTACACTTCTTTAGGGAAATATGGAGGGAATTCGCAATTTTTTCTGCATCTTATTTTGTTTTGCTTACTGCAAACGGAACAAGGACCACGTTTATTATTATTTCCAAAGGCTTCCATCACAATTTTGTTTCTAGAATAATGGTTTTAATATAATTTTGAAATTAAATGAAAAAATATTAACGAAGTATTTAAAGATAATACTAGGTGATTGATCCGCACATATGTGCGGACATTATTCTGTTGTGGACAAATTAATGTGTATTTCTCGATTAGTGTCAAGATAAAACGTGATATAAGTCTTTCTCTATATCGAGATGGTATAAGATGTAATTCATTTTTTATATGCATATCCGAATTATTACGTTCAGATGCATAAACTAATAAGTATATACTCATAGGAATTATTTTTTGGAGAAGTGTTTAGCTTAATTTAATTAGTATAAACACATCTAGTCGAGTATTTGAAGTTATAGAAATTGTAGAAAAGTGTGATTTTAAAGAAAGAGAAACTTAGAATAAAAATGAAAATGTAGAAACATGAATTCTCTATTATTGAAAAGAAACACAACAATTATTTGAAATAAATAGCTAAATAGATGATTAAGATAATGAAATATAAATTAGGGAATTTCAATATTTTGAAGGGTAAACCATGCATCTCGGAATGTATCATAAACAACATTATTAATCGTCCTTAGATCCAAATAGCCACATGGTCCCCTTATTAGATCCAACAGATGAGGTAAATAATATAGTTCTCCAATTTCTTCTGCAAATACTGGTAAAACACATAAACCCGGTTTACCTTGTATGCGGAGTTTTCATTGAAGGGTTCTTTGATCCCAAACAAATTTAGTTGTTGTTTGTGAGTATAGAAGATGTCTTGCTTGAAGATGAAGTTGATTGCATTTCATCCATGCCCGAAATTTATCTTCTTGTTCTTGATATCCAAAACCGACATCTTCGTCGAACACAATTTGTGGAGAAGGAAGAACAATAGGTAAAATTTCCATAGAATCAATAGAACGTCCGGAAGAAGCTGAAAACAAAAATAGATTTGTTAATGAAAATTGTAAAACTTGTTAAACAGAAATCAAAATGTATGGAATAAAAAAAAAAAGATGCTAAAGATTAATTTCTCAAATTTACCTATAGCTTCCATTAGCAACCCGATATAGAAATGATACTAATGAGAAGAAACTATCAAATATATAGTATTATGATATTAGAGTTTCTTAGAGATAATATTTTTTTTTAGGATTTTGTTTACTAATATCAGCCACATAAATTATACACAAAATAACACAGTTTAGAAATTAGAATACCAAAGTTATTATAATATTTTCTATTTTAATGGCAAGAATATCTCATTTGTTAAATTATTTTTACATTCGGCTAGTTCCATATTTGAATTGTGTGAGATTTTCATTTTTTGTTTAGAAATAAACATATTGATAACATTCAGGACAACTTAATACAAAGCACATGTAATCAAACAATGAGCATGGATAATACATTCTAGCACGTTAACTGCCGTGATTGGATTTTTTTTTAAAATAGCAGGAACGACCAAGTAAATAAGCAGCAGAACAAACCATAATTATTTTTTCAAATGTATAAACAAATAAAAAATTACTCCAATATCAAAAGAACTACTTTAGGTTATTGAAAACTTCACTGAAAACAACATTCTTTGTTCTCTTTAATGGTTTTCTTCTTTATCTGTGATCAATATTTTTAGACCGGTTCTGGAAGTTACTCTGGAAACGGCAACATACAACTGGCCATGAGTGAAACAAGTCTTGGAAGATACAAACCAACTTTCTCCACTCTCTGTCCTTGACTTTTGTTTATAGTCATTGCAAAAGCAAGAGCCACGGGAAACTGCCTACGCCGCATTCGAAAAGGAAATCTTGCCTCAGGCAGCATGGCAAACATCTTATGGAGTGCAACTTTACGACCAATCCTAGATCCAGTTATTATTCTAGCCTCCATTGCTTGATTGCCCAACTGAGTAACTTGTAACCTAGTGCCATTACACAAAACATTTATCTGATCAATGTTCCTTAGTAACATAATAGGAGCACCAACCTTTAATTTCAGATCATGATTTGGAAGTCCAGATAGTTTGATGCTGTTCAGAAATTTCTGGGAGTATACCATATCATCGTTTTTCCCTTGATCGGAAGTATCAATTGTGTCAAAACTGAGGTAAGTTTTTTCTTCACCTGTTATCAAACAAACATATATTTCAATGTCCATATTTTACAATAATAACATTCCAAAATATAAATATGTATAGATTGGATAAAATTTTATAATCATCAAAATTAACAAAATACGTTGTAATGATTCAAGCATAGTCATTAACATTACCAACATCTTGGTTGGTTTGACTCAAAATTGCTCTTCCTTGAAAAAACTTTGGGTCGGACAAAACATCATAAGAATCTCAATATACTTCATTAACAATTGCTTTGATAGGTTCGGAAGAATCAGATATGAGCAAATCTTCTGGAATATCTATCTCAAAATCTTCATCATCTCCACCGTTGATCTTTCCGTCTCTTATATCCATAATCCAGTTGGAGAACTCCCTTAGAGCACAAGATTAATCAATACTCAGACCATCAGCTATAAGCCGCATGTTTTTAGTGAGCTTCATAACTTTGCATTTGTTCCATAGTACAGATGAATTCAGAGCAGCCATAAAAGTCTGCTCTCTTCCATCATCACTTACAACCGGAAAAATATGTCTAAAATCACCACCAAAAAAATAGGCTTACCTCCAAATAGAACATCTTTTCCCAAAATATCGCGCATGCTCCGATCCAGAGTCTCAAAACAGTGTTTACTCATCATTGGTGCTTCGTCCCATATAATAAGTTTAGCTAACTTGACCAATTCTGTTTGATTTGTTCCAGGTTTTAGAGTAGAACACATCGTCCCTTCATTTACTTGAATAGGGATCACAAATCTAGAATGTGCCGTTCGACCACCTTTTAGTAACAAAGCAGCATTACCACTGGATTCAATATTTAATAATATATCACCCTTAGATCGAATAGTGGCTCCAAGAACACTCCACATAAATGTTTTCCCTGTTCCTCCAAATCCATAAACGAAAAACATACGACCAGTTCCATTGTCAACTGCGGTCATAATCTCATTATAAACACCCCTTTGTTCTTCTGTAAGTTTGGGCAGATCTCTGTCCAAGTCAGATTTCAGCTCATCACGATCGTATGATAACTCTTCTATTATCAACGTGCTCTTATCCTAAGCTACGACGCTCATATCGGGTTTTGGCATATTCTTAATATGAAACAGTGAACTCCCACTTCTATGCATGAGCAGTTCTATCTACACTAATGTATGATTCTTGATCTGTTGTTCGGTCATGGTATAATCTAAAATATACAAAAATAAAAGTATAAGACATTAAATACATTTATATGAAAAAATTATTTTCGACAATGCTCCTTAATATGGTTTTACTTACATGTATCTTTTCTTATGCCTCTTTGTCTAATTAATATGTCGTCTGATAAGTATTCCCATGTTTTATTCCAAAGTTCTGATGCATTTTGAATAGTGTTGGTTAGAAGCATCAGAACAAACGATTCCCACATATATGTACCACTACCCCCATTGAGCTGCTTCTTTTATAGTTTTAACATATATAGTAGCATCATCAAGCAAACCCAACGCTTCGCAAGCCAATTTATACTCAGGATAAACAACACAATCAACCTTTTTGATATCATCATAACATGGACCTGGTACGATGTTAAGCAAAACCCTCATATAGTATGTATCTTCTTTTACTCGGGGGACGTATGTTAGCCTTCCAATTGCAAAACCTTGTTGCCGAAATTTCTATTCTCTAGTCTTTAAAACCCAAACATGCTCGGTTGGAAAATCAGCGTAAGTCATCTTCTTCGCTTTGGGATTTATTTTTTCTGTAATAGTCCATGAAAGCCAGAAACTTAGATCTACCAACCGATGGTCGATTAAAAACGTCATCCACATCGTCATCTTCCTCGTAGAGCAATGACTGTTCACCTTCGAGATGAAACGAAAGTTTCTCTACTGCCGTAGTTCGGAAACTAGTATTGAACGCAAGAATTCTCCATGTAGCCTCATAGGAAGATATATACCTGGATAAAATATAATTATTTTCAACCGAAATGATGTATCTGATTCGTAATATATGACACAATCACATTAACAAAACAAACAACAATAGTTTTACAGGGTTCACATACCGACATCTGGTATACTCTTTAATTTCATCTTTGACTTGATCCTTATCTGCAACGTTCACATCACCAGCTTCGTTTCCTAAAGATGCTCTTACATAGTCAGGACCCTTGTGAATATTTGAAGAGGTATTTGACAGCTCGGGTTTGGCAACACCACTCAACGTTGATATGAGCTCGATAACGTATGGATATAGTATTGTTGTAAGGTATCACATATGAATCATCAAAATTAAACCCTCTTTTTGTTACAAACCTCGCACTGTCCTCTCTACGTCTGTAAATAGGAAACCCCGCTACATCAACATGAGTTTTATCACTAAAAGGTTTTGGAAAGAACTTTGTACACTTCCCATATTGCATGCATGGACTATGTTTATTGTGAGGACCACATGGACCATGCAGCATCGTATCCGCAACAACCTCATACAAATCACGATCGTCCTCTTTATCAGGAATTTCCACACTGATGAACTTATCTATATCATCACCAGTTGGTAGCTTAGAATAAGGATGTAAAAAATAATAATCAGATGAACATGTGGAAGTTCTCTCTTTTGTCACTCTATTATGTATATAGCTGCAAAATAGATCTTTAATTGATTTCAACTTTCAGATTAATAATTTGAAATAGTTCTAAATTATGTTTGTAAAATATAAAGATACTAACAGAAAAATATTATTTAATATATATTGAAGTAAGGATTTTTTTTTTTTTTACCTGAATTAACATTACCAAACGTTTTATTCTTTGTCAAATCTTCAACTAAACTGTCGAGTTTCAATCTGAATACTCTGCAACATGCTTCGGGTCTATCTTCTGGTTTTAAACCATTCTTCTCAAGTATTCTTGTAATTTCAGGCCACTTTGGCTTGCATATAATTTTTATGAAAAGATCTGGAAAACCAAAGTACTTGCATGTAGCCATTGCATCTAGATAATTTTGCTTCATATACCTTGGACCACCAACAAATGAAGATGGAAAAAGTACTTTTGTTCCTTGGTTAGACATATTTGCATCTCTTTTTGACGAAGAATCTTTTAATTTATCGTAACTTTCAACACTGAGCTTTTTCTGATTATGCCATAAAAAAGTCAGTCGACTTGTCTCAATCATGGTGTAAACATCAACCAAAAACTGCTGAAATAATTTTCCAGACATGAGAATAGTAGGAGATTCATTACGCCTTTCGAGAATTTGAAAAGCAAAAAATTCTCGCATGGTGATCTTTGTTCTCGTTCTTGTGTCAACAAAGCCAATGTCTATACCTAGCTGAATTTTAAAAAAAAAAATGAAAATGAATAAAGCAAAGAATAAACCATGAGAATCATATAATTTGTACATACCATTGAGCCACATTACTAACCTGAAACCGTCCTCGAAATAGCAAAGGATATTGCAATGGAAAATACGCCGGATGCAATTCACTTATTCTCTGCATTTTTACTGATTTACTCTGAATAATAACATCACGTGGTTCCATGTCCATTCGAAAATCCCCAGGTATTAATCCAACCACCTCGTTTATCGTAGGTAAATTATAGGTCATACCATCTCTATCTCTTCTGCTTGGATTTCTAAGTTTTATACTTTCCATATTCTTTGTCAAGTCCATTCGATCTCTTACTGATCTTAAAGCACCAACGTGAGGATTATGTTTATCCAACATTTTCTTGATCAAATCCACTATTTTTGGTCGAATTTTTTCAACCGACCTAGTCTTCTTACAAAAATTAAAAACCATGTATACATAAAGAAATAAAATAATATATTTTAAAATAAGTGATTATGTTATCCGTAAGCCTTTATTTGATTATTGGTCTCGTTATGGCAATCATGAATATAGAGTTGCAAAAAAACTGGATCTTGATCACGATCTGGTAACATATCTCCTATTATATGGTAGTTTCACCTTGTAGCTGAAACAGAAAAAGTCATTTCCCATTGTTCAATTTGTGGTTCACTTTCCTGCCAAGCGACGTGAATGAAAACATCATATTATATGCTCTAATAATCTCCCGAAAATTCTTGCTATCATCATCACCATTATACAACAATGCAAGCAATGTAGACAAAGGTGTTTTAAGAAGAGGAATCTCAACTTTTCCATGTTTACAACACATTGAGAAAACCGGTCACGCTTTCGATCCTCTTTTGTTTATACGCTCATCAAACCACATATAAGCACTGCAATGGGTACACGTGTATGAAGGATCTCCATGGTCCTTGTATCCTAATGTCATATACTTCAAAACTTAGTCAAACTATAGTTAGATGGAAAAGAATTATTGATAAATAAGTTAAAACAATAAAAATAATACTATTTTCCGCAATTCCGGACTTAACACTCCCTGATGCCAAATGCATCTTATTAAACCTTTCTAAAGCTTTTTTATTAATTGCACTCTTTTTTTTTCTTGTATGATATGATCCGCTGTGTGATAATTTCCAACAGTATAATCATGATTAGAAGTCATGGTACTGGAATCAAAGTGGTTGTCAAAATCTATACATATAAGGAGTTTATATAATTGATTTTTAAAAGTTAATTAAACAACTGGTAAACTAATTCTATATATTCATAATTATTACCTTCATTGTCTGATTCTTCTTCGTGTTCTGAATCCGTCGCTACAAATGCAATGCAATCATCTTCATGTACATAGGAGATAAGAGTAATTGTATTAGCCCAAATCGTTTGAAGGCTACCTTAAATTAAAAATTAAACAAAATACAAAACCATAAAAGTACACTTCATATCAATACAAAACCATGATTCCAAACATTTCGGCCTTTAACCGACATCATTTTCTTAACTGCTTATAGTCCAACCCTTAATACTTTGTAATATACATTAAGGATTGATAATTGCAGTATTGCAAATCTCTATTGTTTTGTTAATTTGGAGGCTACCTATTATCGGCTTCAATTTGCATCTCTTAAATCCACAACATTAGTATAGTACAAAAACATTAAAATAGACATCATATAAAACAAAAACCAAAACTAAAGAATTTATATTTACTTGGAAGGTACTTATGATCGGACTAATGTTTTGCATTTCTTTAAATCAAAACATTAGCACAATACCAAAACCATAACAATAGCCATGATATAAAACAAAAGTCTAAAAATGTCTTCGAAACAACCAACAATCGGACTTTTAGATCTTAACTAAAAACTCAGACTCATTTCTATGGAAATTCTCAGACATTTGTTAGTTCATCTCACATCCTTAAACATTAGCCTCTTCTTTCATGGGAAAGAAACCCTTATTCGGACTATATGCTCATTGGGACAAATAGGACATGTGATGTGAACTAAGAACGTCTTGACAATAACATTCAATCGGATTTTTAGATCTCACGCTCCTTTTTATATAAAATATCAAACGTTTATTAGTTCACATCGCATCATTAGATCTTAGCTTTGTGATAAACGAACTTCTTTTTTCATGAGACCAAACGAACAAAACAGAATTAAAAACCAAAATAATAGAAATCATTTCAAAATTGATAAGAAGAATAAATTAATAGAAATAACAATGGATCATTTGTCCAAACTTTTGATGATCCGGAAGAAAACTTCCATGGCCAATGAGAAAAACAAAAAAGAGAGAAAGCTTCTTGAAAATTTGGAAGATGCAGACCATTGTGTTTCTAAGCCACCTCAAGCTCACCTTATATAGGATTTCACAAACTTCTCTAGAAAGCTAGGTATATGCCATAGATTTTTTTTTCAAACTCGAACTAATAAGATATTCAGAAAGATATTATGCTTTTTTTAAGGAAATGAATTAATTATTTGACTTTAAATCGAGCTGATGGCATTCCTGTAAATAAAATTGAACTTGAGACCATTTTAATTATTTTGGAAATTGCCACGTTATATTTCCACGTCATCATTATCCTCCTATAAAACTCCCTCGTGACGACACGTCAGCAAGCAGCCAAAATTACTTCTCATTTAAAGGTATAAATTACACAAAACCAGTCAAAATGAAAATTTATTATATATCCAAATATGAGGTGAAAACTTCAAAATTTTGTTTGTTTGGTAGTAACTCAATATTTCATTTGACTTCAATTTTTAATGCTATACATATTTTCATATTTGGTAATAACAATTAACCAGCTCTTAGTTGTTATTTTACAACAAGAATACCATTATGAAATATATTTATTTGATAGAATATTCAAAATGGTTCAATAAGGATAAACAAAATTTAAAATTTATGGTTTTATTTATCTATTATCTTTGACGCCGAGATCATGGCATACAATGAACATGGTTTTGAAAGTTTACAGGAACACTCTGAAGGAGGGTCATATTTTGTCGTTATTGTGTCATAATAACATTATATTATCTGGTACGGAACAAAGGAAGGAGGGATATTATTCATTCATGTGGTTCTGTAAATGTAATATTAACAGAACCATTATACAAGTTCATGAGTTTTATTTAGGTGATTCTGGCTTTGGCGATGGTTTAATACAGATGCTTGTCTTGGGTGGGCAAGGCACTGCTCAACAACTAAGACTTTGGGGTTTCTTTAAGCCCAAGTCGATACTCCAGAGGGGAGTACCAAAACTTCAATTGTAATATGCGGATTTTGAGTTGGAATTGTCAAGGTTTGGGAAACAAATGGACGATTGGTTATCTATAGGAAATAGTGTATAAGAACAAGCCTGAGTTTCTATTTTTATCAGAGACAAAACAACCCTTTTCTTTTACACAAAAATTTATGGGTCACTTTGGATACGACAAAATGTATACAATCGAACCAAGAGGAGCCAGTGGGGGACTGGTGTTATATTATAATGACACATCAGACGTAAAGATTATATATGCAAGCAATATGATGATCGATATTGAAGCAGATGTAAAGGCGAATAGGGTTTCGCTATCCTTTGTCTATGGCGACCCAGTACAGAAATTACGGGATCAAGTTTGGGAACGTTTGACTCGTATGGGTGTGGTGAGGACAAATCCGTGGTTCATAATAGGTGATCTCAATGAGATCACGGGAAATCACGAAAAGCAAGGGGGATCCCTGAGGCATGCTTCTACTTTCGTATCTTTTAATAATATGATTCATGATTGTGGTTTAATTGAATTTCCGTCCTTGGGAGACTGTCTATCCTGGAGAGGAAGGAGGGGAAAACAACTTATTAGGTGCAAACTGGATAGGGCTCTAGCTAATGAAGACTGGCATACACTTTTTTCCTTTTCATTTGTCGAATATTTGGGGATGATTGGTTCAGACCATCGTCCGATTGTGGCATCTATTGAGGATAAAATCCAGAAGAAACGAGGTCAGTTCAGATTTGACAAACGTTGGGTTGGAAAAGATGGTCTAATGGACACAAATAAACTGGGATGGGAAGGTTCGGATGACATGGGAGGAAGGAACTTCTTTGAAAAGATTGGTAGATATCGACGTGAATTATCAAGATGGAGGAAAAACAATCCTCAATACAATAAGGATCACATATATGAGTTATAGAAAGAACTGGAAGAGGTCCAAAAAGATGATACTAAGACACATGAGGTGCTGTTGGAGATTTCAGATAAACTGAAACATGCTTACAGAGATGAGGAACAATTTTGGCAACAAAAGAGCAGGAATATGTGGCACACATCGGGTGACAAATTTACAAAGTTTTTCTTTGCATTAACCAAACAAGGGCGGGCAAGGAGTCGGATTGTCAGACTCCACAATTCATCAGGAGATTGGGTCACAAAGGATCATGAAGTGGAACGAGTAGCGGTGGAATATTTTGAACAGTTATTTACGACAACTAACCCGGAGGATTTCGAGGAGTTTTTACAGGAAGTCCCGGTCTCAATCACAACTCAGATGAATGAGCGACTTATGGTTTTAGCTACTGAGGAGGAAGTGAGGCAAGCTTTATTCATGATGCATCCAGAGAAGGCCCCGGGGCTAGATGGGATGACAGCTTTATTCTACCAACAATTGTGGCCAATTGTAAAAAATGATGTTGTTCGCCTGGTTAATGATTTCCTACAATATGGGGAGCTGGATACTAGACTAAATATGACAAACATTTGTCTTATTCCAAAGATGGAACGACCGAGCAGGATGACAAAATTGCGTCCTATCAGTCTTTGTAATGTGGGTTACAAGAACATATCGAAGGTTTTATGTCAAAGATTAAAGCGGCTACTACCAAGATTGGTTTCGGAGACACAATCTGCCTTTGTTGCGGGCAGGTTGATCTCAGACAATATCTTAATAGCTCAGGAGATGTTTCATGGATTACGGACAAACCCATCCTGTAAGGGTAAATTTATGGCAATCAAGACGGATATGAGCAAGGCTTATGATAGAGTTGAATGGGCATTCATTGAGAATCTACTGAAGAAGATGGGATTCCATGATCAATCTGTTGATCGGATAATGAGATGTATAACCACTGTTCATTATAGGGTTCTCATTAATGGACAGCCACAGGGGTTTTATAGCTCCACAGAGAGGGTTGCGACAAGGTGATCCTTTATCACCATATTTATTTATTCAATGCACGGAAGCTTTGATTTTGAATATAAAGAAAGCGGAGCGCGAAAAACAACTAACGGGACTGAAGGTGGCAAGAGCATGTCCCCGATATCACAACTTCTGTTCGCGGACGATAGTTTATTCTTCTGCAAAGCTAATAAGGAGGAATGTCAGAAATTCTACATATACTTAAAGCCTACGAGGGTGTGTCGGGTCAGCAAATTAACTTTGCGAAGTCTTCACTTCAGTTTGGACATACGGTTGCGACTGAAGTCCGAGATGAGGTGAAAGCAATACTAGGCATCACAACGATCGGTGGAATGGGATCATATCTGGGTATTCCATTGAGCCTCAGTAGACCTAAGACACATGTTTTTAGTTTCTTACAAGATAGAATTCATGGAAGAGTTAATGGTTGGACGACAAAATTACTCTTAAGAGGGGGAAAGGAGGTTATGATAAAGGCGGTAGCAACGGCTTTACCAAATCATGTAATGTCCTGTTATTGGTTACCAAAGAAGATCACTACGAAATTAACAAGTATAGTTTCAAACTTCGGGTGGAGTACGAGTGGAACGAGTTCAGGTATGCACTGGATGTCTTGGGACAAACTTTGTCGAGAAAAAGAAGATGGTGGGATTGGCTTTAGAGATTTTCGGGATGCAAATACGGCCTTTTTAGCGAAACAATTATGGAGACTAATTGATAAGTCGGATATCCTCTTTTCGAAAGTTTTTAAAGGAAGATATTTTAGGAATGTGGGTCCTATGGATCCAATAATATCATACTCAGCATCGTATGGATGGCGGAGTATTACATCGGCTAGGCCTCTGGTTAAAAAAGGATTTATCAAAAGGGTGGGAACAGGGAAGTCTATTTCGATATGGAATGACCCGTGGATACCATCTTATCGTCCGAGACCAGCAACTCAAAAAATGGATTCTTATCATATGTTGGTGACTGTTGACCATTTTATGGAGACAGAACAAAATGTGGAACATACCACTACTGGAGACAGTTATAGTATCAGAGGATGTGACTTTGATCTTGAGTATCCCTTTTAGCCGGGATCATAGATCTGACTCGTTGGGATGGTTTTCTACGAAGTCTGGAAAATACACGGTGAAATCGGAGTATCATTTGGAGAGAGATTTCACTAACAATGACAATTTGCTCCTATTCTGGAGCCAAGCACCAAAAAACTACAAGCTTTTTCGTGGAAGGTCAAATGTTCACCCAAGATAAAGCATTTTATATGGCAAGCATTATCAGGTTGTTTACCAGTGGCTGATATATCATGGTTTTTACCGGTTTTATGCCATGATATAAGTCTGTTTTAGTGTCTTTTGGTGTCTTTTAGAGTCCTTTGCAGGTTTTATTAGGTACACGTACGTTTGGAGCAAAAGTGGAGATTATGGAGCTAATTGGCGCACTTTGGAGATTTGACCCGAGAGGTTGTGTTCACTGTCCAGATTTGATGACTGCGTCGATCGTTGCACACCTGCATCGATCGGTGCATAGCGTGTTGGGCCAGACTCTCGGTGGTTTAATGAAGTATGCCAATATTGCAGAAGATGCCCAAAAGTTCCAGATATTTACACAGAAGCCCCAAGTCGTGTTTTAGCTATTTAATTAGGTTTTTAGTTTCAGTTTTAATTACGGTGTCATAACTTAGAGCAGAGAGTTTTTAGAGCTTTTGGGGCTGATCTGATCCTGTACTACATTCGTTTTGGAGAAGTTTTCGAACCCCTTTATTATTCTAATCTCTTTTATGATATCTATTAATTCATTGATTATGTTTACATTATCTATGTCTGAGTAGTTTCATAGTTAGGTTTAGGGTTTCTCATAGGGATTTCATGACTTGCTAGATATAATTAATTCAGTTAAGTATTCACATCAATAGATGTTCTTCAAACTAAATTGTGTTTAATGCTAGTTGTAACCTGATCAATTAGAATCTAGATCTTAGGTTGCTAAATACGACACGACAGTGTGGTTTAGAATCTGAACTATTTAGGTTGAGCAATTTAATTACTCGCAAAGGAATTTGGTTTAATTAGATTGTGAACATATCAAACTTGGATTTAAAGCTGGTTTAATCTGTTAGTAATTGCAAAGGAATTTGGATTACTGCACTTAGACTTAGAGAATTCTCGCAAAGGAATTTGGTTAATTCCATTTCTGTGTTTTGAGTTCTAGAACTGTGTTTAATTAGATCCTGACTGATTGATTTATTTTCTTGTCTGATTTCCTGAGAACGCCCTAGACTTAGCGCCCTTAGTTTATTGCCTACAACAACAACCTGCTACTGTTTACTTTCTTGCTTGCTTTTCAATTAATCAATACAATTTGCCTTTTAATTTCTCCTAGTTTTAATCTCTTTAGTTCTAATCCTATCGTTGCCTAGAGTCCTCGTGGATTCGATCCCTAAGTACTATAATTGATATATTGTGCACTTGCAGTTAGTATAGGGTAAAACTCGAGACCTATCAAGTTTTTGGCGCCGTTGCCGGGGACTCTTAGAGTCTTCGATAGCTTCGAACTTAGGGTTTTTACTAGGATTTTTTTGTTTTTATTTTTGTTTACTGATTTTTTTTTTCTCTGTTTTCTCTCTATCGCAGGTTTCATAATCGCATAGCATCGACCGTTGCAATTCTTGTGTCGATCGACACTAGGCGATTGGAGTTGAATCGATCGTTGCACTGTTAGCATCGATCGTTGCTTGGCGATTACAGACGGTTTATGCAGATGCGTGATACCAGAAGTAATCCAAACACTAATCTCGTAAACCTCCAACTTGAAGAACTTGCTAGACTAGAGAGGACAAACAGAAGAGCTCAAAGAGAAAGGATGGTTGTTAAACGTGTGATCATATTGCATGATGCTCAAGGTGTCCTGAGGGACCGACACAACAATCCTTACAATGCTGCTGGAGAACCGATAGATGCTGAAGGGAATGTCATCCCTGATCCTCCAGAGCAACCACAGCCGCAGCAAGAGCAGAATCAAGGACAGAACCAAGGTAGACAGATGGTTGTCCATGAGAGGACTTTAGCTGACTATAACCTTCCGGATGAGTTCCATTCTAACCGGTCAGCTCTTGTACTTCCTAAATTTGAGAGGAATGATTTTGAAATCAAAACCGTCTACTACTCTCTCCTGAGGCAGAAAGCCTTCCATGGCTCTCCAAGTGAGCAGCCGATGGATCACATAGATGAGTTTGAGGGCATAGTTACTGGAATAAAGTACGATGGAGTTAACCAAGACTATCTGTTCCTCAAGCTTTTCCCCTACTCTCTGGCTGGAGATGCTGCAGCCTGGCTAAAACAACTTCCATCTGGGACGTTTGTTACTTGGGCAGCCCTGAAGAGTGAGTTTCTGCGTCATTTCTATGATGATGCGCGCTCAGACCAGTCCAGGCAGGACATTCTCACCTTCACCCAAGGTCCTACAGAGCCTCTTAAGACAGCCTGGATGAGATTCAAGAAATACCAACGTGACTGCCCACACCATGGATTCACTGAGGTAACACTTTTAGGCATCTTCTTTAGAGGAATAGATCTTCCGTATCAGACTGCGCTGGACAATTCTAGCAATGCCAACTTTAACACTAGGACTCCTGTTCAAGCTAAGCAGTTGATAGACAATCTGGTAAGCAGTAATAGCTGCAAGACCACTGATGAGAGAAGGAAGAAGTCCGGTGGAAAGATTGAGAATTCTGAAATAGCTGATATTAGATCTAAGTTGGACACAGTTTGCAATCTTCTAGCTGGGAAGAAAGCTGTCCACTTTGCTCAAGATGTTGCGATGATCAATGATGAAGGAGAAGAGCAGGAAGAGGATGTGAATTACATCGGAGGATCTGGTTTCCAGGGAAACAGGTTTGGTAATCAGTCTGGTAACAGGTTCTTCAATGGAGGACAGAAGAGTGCTTTCAACAGCAACCAAAACTCTTCTGGGTTTGGACAGACTAGTGGATTTCAGAAGCCTTTCCAGCAAGGTAATCAGAGAACATATGGATCCTCCTCTTACCAAGCACCTCATGTAGCTACTACTCATGAGAGTAAGATGGAGGCTATGTTGGAACAGCTGCTGGAAGGACAGACCAAGATTGTTGTGGACTGCAACAAAAAGTTGGATGTTGTTTATGGGGATCAAAATGGGAAGTTTGAGTCTCTGAACACTCATGTGAAGCAATTGGACACTCAGGTGAGCCAAATTTCAAACTTCATCAAAGGGAAAGGAGTTGTAGACACCCATATTAAGGCCTGGTCAGTGTACGTTGATAATGGATCACATCTAGGTGAAATATTTGAGCTAAGTACAGCTGAAGTGGTAGAGGAAGGTGAAATTTCGGATTTTGAGGAAAATCTCTCAGGTAGAATATGTGAAAATTTGACTGCATCGATCGATGCACCCTTAGCGTCGATCGATGCAAAGCGTGGACAAACATATTCACAGGATTCTTATGACATTGATGCAGATTCAGAGCTTAACCGCTTATTCCCTGGGGTGTCTGAGATAACCTAACAGGAGATTTATGCACACTCTATTCGCTTATATCCTAAGGTATCTGAAGTAATTCAACAAGAGATTGATGAGCTTAAATAGCTAGAGAAGATTGGTGAAGAGTTGGAATAAATTTCACCTTCTAATGATCCACATTATCACCCTTGTGTGCAGAAGTACTTGGGTAAGATGTTGCCTTTGAATGAAGAGCTGAAGGATTGGGTTATAGTTGTTCCTCAGCATATAAGTGATGTGCTATTAACCAAGGTTTCTAAGAAGCTACCTGATCCTGGGATTTTTGTGCTAAGTTGTTCTATCTTGGAGGATGGTTTTAAGAGCTCTCTTTGTGATTTAGGAGCTGCTGGAAGTCTTATGCCATACTTTGTGGCAGAGAAGCTGGGTATGATGGATTTTAGACCCACTAGGACCTCTCTTGTCCTAGCTGATCAGTCGATAAGGGTTCCGGAAGGAGTTCTTGAGGACATCCCGGTGAGAGTTGGAAACTACTTGGTTCCAACAGATTTCTTAGTTCTTAAGTACCACAGTGAGCAGGATGACGCTTTGATATTGGGTAGACCATTCCTAGCTACAGCTGGAGCAGTAATATATGTGAGACACAGTCTGATAGATCTCCATCTGGGAGATGAGCCGCTGCATTTTGAGATGGACAAGCTACGCAAGCCACTGATAGACGGGCATACCTTCACCATTATGGATGGAGATGAAGAGCAGTCGAGTCACATTACGGTTTTGGATCCTCGGAAGCAGTTTACTCCTTATTTTCTTGGACAAGTTCATTCTGATACAGCTTACTCTCCGCCTTGGATGAGGAGACTTGCACAGAGACAATCAAAGTCTCTGTCAGGATCTCACGGTGCCTGATTCTTGTTCGTCCGGTCAAGCTAATGACCTTAAACAAGCGCTGAGTGGGAGGCAACCCACTGATAGGTTTTAGTGCTTTTTATTTTTGATTTTTGGTGTTTTTGTTAGGAACTGGCGTTTTGATTTTGTTTTGCTAAGTTTTTAGGTACAGAACTCGAGTCTGGAGATGTGTGACGATCGATGCACTTGTGCACCGGTCGTTGCAAGGAGATTTTGACGAGGAGATGGGATCGCATTGTGACGATCGTTGCGGTCCTGTGCAACGGTCGTTGCATTTGGTTCGAATTGCAAAATTAAGGTACGTTGAGCAAAACCGGAATCGACCCGGTTCACAAGCGACGATCGTTGCTCATCTGCAACGGTCGTTGCACCCACGATCGAGGTAAGTACCTTAAACCCATTTCTCCTCTTTTCTTCTCCACTTCGCCGTCCGTACAACCGAGACCTCTATTGCCTAAATCTCTCATTTCTTCATCATTCTTGTTGATTCAAAGTGCTATTCTACTTGTTTTACTTGCTCTATCTAGTCCTCTAACCTATTTAAGGCGAATCCAAGGTAATGTACCTCATTTTCATGATTTTCGGGTTCAATTTTAGGGTTTTTGGAATTAAGAGATTTTGATTTGAGAATGATGATTTCGTGCTATAATTAGCTTGATTTAGGTCGATTTGTGATGAATGCATGCTGTTCATGGGTTTGATTTACAATTTTGGGCACGAATTGAGGATTGCTTATCGGCTGTGAAATCGTAGAGCAACGAAATCGCCTAGCAACGGTCGTTGCTCTACGATTTCACAGGGAGATTTCTGCCGTGATTTATATGTTTAATTATTTTCCTTGCAGATGCCTCCTCGACCGTCTCGCAAACGCAGAGCCACTGCCGCAGCTGTTACAGCACATCATGCTCCACCACCAGAGTGGTTCCATCGAGAATCACCGTACCCTGAGGATTATGTGAGAGTTAGTCCGGCAATAGCACTACCTTGGCTTCGAGCAGATATGACAGAGATCCAGTCAGATAGAGAGTGGCCAAATAACATTGCTGAGCTCCTTAAGACTGATGAGTTCACAGAGAGGCCATTGATTAACCAGTGGGACGAGTATGACACATTGTTGTACAATGGTTGGTGTGGCATGACGCTTAAGCCAACCAAGTTTGAAGATTACTCGACTTGCAGGAGTCTGGGGATAGATGAGAAGGTTCTTGCACTGTGTAGGGGCATTGGTCTGGGGACAATGCCAATGCAACCTTATGAGATGTACCCAGAGTTGGTAAGACAGTTGCTCGCCACCTACAGAGTGATATACCCTACACCAGACAACATGAAGGCTTCAGGAGGTTTCTTTACCTTCAAGTGCTTAGGAGCCAGGTATCGGATTCCCCTTCTCGATATCTGCAGGATTTAGGGATTCAGCACCGAGCCGCAGCGCATTGCTATGTCACTTGAGTGGGACATGGATGAGGCTCAGTATTTCTAGGAGTGTATCAGCACTGGTCGGTACAACTCGAGGACCACACCAGTGATTCAGGTTAGCCATCCGGTTCTTAGATATGTCTTGCGCATCTTAGGATCTACTCTGTTGTGCAAGTTTGAGGCCAACAAGATGCGTAAGAACGAGATGGAGATGCTGTTTATCGGGCTGAGGGACCAGTTTGAGGATACAGTTTTGAGAGATCCCACTAAGGGACTC
This sequence comes from Orychophragmus violaceus, assembly GCA_030180135.1. Taxonomy (NCBI): domain Eukaryota; kingdom Viridiplantae; phylum Streptophyta; class Magnoliopsida; order Brassicales; family Brassicaceae; genus Orychophragmus; species Orychophragmus violaceus. Next base: position 19,979,645 of record CM058232.1, on the reverse strand, counting down.
AACTTGCGAGCTTCAGAAGAAGCCATTTGATGGCGTGGGCACTGAGAGAGTAGGGAGTCTACTTACTCCCATTTTCAGACATTGCAGGATTCCCTTAGAGGGAACGGAGCGTAATGACAGATTGGAGTTCCTTGATTTCAGCTATCTGCAGAGTGCTACGTGGCTGAAGGAGGGACGAGTATGGGTCTACTACGTAGGGTGAAGTGTGGTGTGGATCTTCCTGCTCCTGGTCTTACACAGATTGATACGCTGGATGCCTTGAGGTTTCAGCCTCCTCAGAGTGAGCAGCGCAGAGTCCCTTCTATGGCTCATCTGCTGGGAGAGCCTTCTACACGAGCTTCTACCTCCTCTGCACCTGTGCCTGCACCTGCTGCCCCTGTCGATGATGTTGGACCTTTTCCCGAGCCTACGATGCCTTATGGTGATATGTCTGAGGCAGAGTGGAGAGAGCGTTCATATGGTATTCTACGGGTCATCTAGAACTTCATGCGTACCTGCACTTGCAGGAGACAGCCACATATACACCATCCAGGACCTACTCGACGCAGACGACGATCTCCGACTCTCGGTTCTTCGAGTGGTACTGATCGCATAGCTGAGGACGAGTGAGAGTAGCGAGCATCGCTAGACATTCGGTTTTGTATTCTTTTATTTTTATTTTGCATTTTCTTTTGACTTTCTTAGGATGTTTATGTTTGGCTGTTGCATTGAAACCATTGGTTGCTTTGATTTTGCCTGTTTTCAGTGTTTTTCAGCTTGCAGGTTCGAAAAATTGGATTTTCTTACGGACTAACCTGCTAACTTGCTGACTGATCCGCCAAATCGCAGTGCGTCGATCGACACACCTTGTGTCGATCATCACAACACGAAAGAAATCGCATTGCAGCGATCGTTGCGGTCCTGAGCAACGATCGACACACGACGAAAAATCGCCTAGCAACGGTCGATGCATTTATGCAACGATCGATGCCTGTGCGACATAGGTAAAAATCAGACAGAACTCAACACATCCATTAACATTTTTGTTTTTCTTTTTCCAACCCTTAGCTTGACACTACTGGGGACAGTGTGTTTTAAGTGTGGGGGAGGTGCTACTGACTTTATCTTTCTGTTTTCTTAGAGTCAGTCCAGTTTTTCAAAACTTTTGTTTTATTGAGTCAAAACCAGTTTAAGTAGGAAACAATGAATTTTGGAGAAGTTAACAATATCTTGCAGGAACTTAAGTAACCATTGGGATGAAGTTGCAGGATCTATCTATGACTATTAGAAAACCCAGACACATATCAACCTACTGAGGACACCCACATCACTTCAGGTATCAGAGGATCCTTTTACTGACTTCACTTTAATACTGACTTAATTTTCTCACCTAAGGGCTTGGTATACCTTGTGTCGGATTCCCTTGTTAGTTCTGACACAACCTGTAAACCTGTCCTATTTGGTTCCCTTCTCCCCTTCCATAAAAAAAAAAGAAAAAAGATAATAAACTGAGGATGAGTTAGTAACTCCGAAGTGGTCTCTGGGAGTGGTAGCTACAACTATCATATCATGTGCATCCATGGAATGTGTCCAAAGTACACCCCTTAACGGGAAGAGCACTGATAAAAAAAAAAATGATACCCAATGGGGAAAAATCAGAATGCTAAGGAAGGAAAAAGAGAAGAAAGGGACCAAAGAAAGATAGTATGGTGGTCTAGAGCTGGCAAGGTAAGAGTCCATGTGCCTTTGATCGATATTCCTTAGGTGAGACCGCACTTAAATACTTGCAGAAGTCAGTAGGGAGAATTTGAATGCGTGAATGTGATTGTGGAGTTTACTTAGTACAGTTGCTAAGTGTGGGGGAAGTATATGTTGGTCTTGATGTCTTGCAGGTGATTCTTTCAGTGGTTTACTAAGGGGAATCTGAGTGTTGTTGCTTCTAGGACAAAAAGAGTTTCTGAAAGTTTTCAAACCTCTTCACCATGTTTTAGTTCTCTGTTTTGCTTGAGGGAAAGCAAAGGCTAAGTGTGGGGGAGTTGATATATCATAGTTTTTACCGGTTTTATGCCATGATATAAGTCTGTTTTAGTGTCTTTTGGTGTTCTTTTAGAGTTCTTTGCAGGTTTTATTAGGTACACGTACGTTTGGAGCAAAAGTGGAGATTATGGAGCTAATTGGCGCACTTTGGAGATTTGACCCGAGAGGTTGTGTTCACTGTCCAGATTTGATGACTACGTCGATCGTTGCACACCTGCATCGATCGATGCATTGCGTGTTGGCCCAGACTCTCGGCGGTTTAATGAAGTATACCAATATTGCAGAAGATGCCCAGAAGTTCAAGATATTTACACAGAAGCCCCAAGTCGTGTTTTAGCTATTTAATTAGGTTTTTAGTTTCAGTTTTAATTACGGTGTCATAACTTAGAGCAGAGAGTTTTTAGAGCTTTTGGGGCTGATCTGATCCTGTACTACATTCGTTTTGGAGAAGTTTTCGAACCCCTTTATTATTCTAATCTCTTTTATGATATCTATTAATTCATTGATTATGTTTACATTATCTATGTCTGAGTAGTTTCATAGTTAGGTTTAGGGTTTCTCATAGGGATTTCATGACTTGCTAGATATAATTAATTCAGTTAAGGATTCACATCAATAGATGTTCTTCAAACTAAATTGTGTTTAATGCTAGTTCTAACCTGATCAATTAGAATCTAGATCTTAGGTTGCTAAATACGACACGACAATGTGATTTAGAATCTGAACTATTTAGGTTGAGCAATTTAATTACTCGCAAAGGAATTTGGTTTAATTAGATTGTGAACATATCAAACTTGGATTTAAAGCTGTTTAATCTGTTAGTAATTGCAAAGGAATTTGGATTACTGCACTTAGACTTAGAGAATTCTCGCAAAGGAATTTGGTTAATTCTATATCTGTGTTTTGAGTTCTAGAACTGTGTTTAATTAGATCCTGACTGATTGATTTATCTGCTTGTCTGATTTCCTGAGAACGCCCTAGACTTAGCGCCCTTAGTTTATTGCCTACAACAACAACCTGCTACTGTTTACTTTCTTGCTTGCTTTTCAATTAATCAATACAATTTACCTTTTAATTTCTCCTAGTTTTAATCTCTTTAGTTCTAATCCTATCGTTGCCTAGAGTCCTCGTGGATTCGATCCCTAAGTACTACAATTGATATACTGTGCACTTGCAGTTAGTATAGGGTAAAACTCGAGACCTATCAGTGTCAAAAAACTTGAAGGGAAGAGGGATAAAATATGACACTCGTTGTGCTCGGTGTGGAGCAGAGGAAGAATCAATAAATCACGTTTTATTTGAATGCCCACCAGCAACTCAAACTTGGGTATTATCCCACATACCGACAAACCCGGAGTTTTTTCCAACGGCATCTATTTATGCGAATATTGATTATTTGTTTTGGAGATTACCCTCGGATAAGGAGATGAATATCTATCCCAGGTTATTATGGTATATTTGGAAGAGCGGGAATGATATGGTCTATTGTCATATTGACCGGGACCCTTAGGAAACCTTAAGATTGGCAAAAACAGAATCTGCTACATGGGGAGATGCGCAGTTAAATGAGGTAAAAGAAACAATACCAGGATCATTAAATGGGGAAAACTATGAAATTGATTTGAGACCCACAGGGCAATGGTGTTTTGTGGATGGATCTTGGAAAGAGGGTGATCAGTTTTCAGGACAAGGATGGTATAATGGTTATGAGAGAGATGTAAATGTTTTGATGGGGGCAATGAATATCAGAGTCAGTTTATCCCCACTACATGCAAAGTTTGAAACCCTGGTATGGGCTATGGAAATTCATGAAGTATCATAGACATCAGCACATCACATTTGCAACAGACTATTCAGAATTGGTGAAGATCGTGTCGGAACCAAAAGAATGGCCAGCTATCTCGATTCACTTAGACGAGTTCCAAGCAAGAAAGGAGTACTTTACAACGTTTGAACTCATACATGTACCACGCACAAGAAATTTGATGGCAGATCGACTAGCACGGAGTGTCTGTCTAAGACCGTCATATTCAATCCACGTTGGACCGGAGCCACCAAGCTGGATTAGTGAACAATAGGTTTCATTAGTGTTCTCTTGTTGACAAAAAAAAATTAAAAATTGATCCAGGAAAGAATGGATCTTATATTTTACCTGAAACAAATATGCGAACACAAATATGATTCGTTTGTACCATGTGCGAACACAAATATTATTAAACATCATTTTTTAAAAAAAATAAAAATTATCAAATTAATTTAACAATAATAATAATAATATTTTAAAAATCTATATGAGATTATTTATAATTCAACATACATACATACATTATTATATTTAATAAGATATTTATAATTTATTATAAATAAATATAATAGTAATAAAATAAATTGTAATTAAATATTTTATGTATAAAATAAATATATAAAGATATTATTTAAATTATTTTATTATTTAAATATATAAATTCAAAATTTATATAAATAGTACGAATTTACTATATAAAATCCAAAAACAATATTTATTAATATTTAAAAATATTCATAAATATTTTCATATTTATCATATTATTTTTAAATTTTTTATTGAAAATTATATATATATATATATATATATATATATATATATATATCTAAAATAAAATCTCAATCAGTTGCTGAGTCGACTATAGTAGCATTTGATGTGTCACCTTCCTAAACCTAAACTACTTGCCGGCTAGTTTCTCGAAAAAGGATAGGTTTTTCCAAGCAACACTTTTGGGTCTAGGAAGTGGAACAATGGCAATCACTTCCTTGGGTTCAGTAATCCACTCGGTGAGAGGACTTAGGAGAATCTTTATAACTATATTTTTATATTTATCATCTCTATCTTACTTTATATTTTTTTTATTTAAGATTATGTATATCTCCAAAATAAAATTTAATCTTTAAAAATATTTTATATTTATCATCTTATTTTTTATCCAAGATTATATATATCTCTATAATAAAATAAAAAAACATAATAAAATTATTAATATAAATTAAGGTTAAAACAATAATTAGCCTAATTTTATTAATGTTATATTAATAATTAGCTATTTTGAGAGTGAATATAAAACCAAAAGCAATTTTTAATTAATATAAAAAATTTTAATATCATGCATTTCCTCATAATCTGAATAAATAAATTTAAAATATCACGATAATTATGGAGTACTTCAAGGCGTTATAAATCTCTCACATTCTGCATGTAAATAATAAAATGTCACATAAGCAAGAAATAATCACACCCGGTCGTCATATTTTATTTATTTTAGTTTGAAACCTTTGACTTGGATAGTTTAATTTTCTCAGTTTATATTTTGTTGATAAAAAAACCAAAATCATTAAATCATATCTTTTCTTAAAAAACATAAAATTTTAATTTTAAAATAATAATATATGTATCTATATTATTAACTACACATGTCAATCAAAATACCTAAAAAGTTTCCAAAACTATTCATCACTAGTTAAAGACTGCAATCTTGAGAAAATATTTTCTCGATGGAATATTCCAGAAAGAAAAACAAAATCCATACAATAAATTTAAGATAAAAAGGCATTGATTCTCAAAAGGGAAAGTTGCTACATTTTTTTTATTTGATAAGTATGGAGATTTCAAAAGTGTTTTAGGCTCAAAGATTAATTCCACGAAGCCCATAGAAATCCGGATTTTCTTGCCACTAAAGGTGTCTACGGGTGGCCAAATGGGGAATTGTTGGGTATGTGGATCGAACCTTGAGTGTGGTGCACCCAAGTCCCGTCTCCTTACCACTACATCAATACCACTTGGAAAGTTGCTTTATTATTAAACAACCTTGAAAAGTTTTAATTACTGAATAACCCTATGAGACAGTTTTACCCTTTTCAGTGTGTATACAAAATGCGTATTTACAAAATTGTCATTAATGAAATATTAAGTTTTCTGGAATCTGTAAATAAGTTTACAAGATTTTCATTAAAGTTTAACTAATTAAGTCTGCCGGTCTTTAATGGTAGACTTGTTTTTGGTCTGTAGATTTGTTCTTGAGGTTCTAGATTTGTTTTTGGGGTTGTAGACTTGTTTTGGGGGTTGTAGACTTATTTTTGGATTGTAGATTTGTTTTTAAGATTGTAGACTTATACTCGAGATTGTAGATTTTCTTTAGAGATTTATAAATTTATTTAGAGTTCGGTAGATTTATTTTGTTTTGTTGTTGTAGACTTTTATAACTGATGTAGTAGACTTTTAAGTTTTCGTAGACTTGGCTTACATCTTGCAGAGTTATTCTCTATGACTGCAGATTTGTTTCTGATTTGTAGATTTTTTTTGTAGATTCGTAGATTTGTTTGTCATTTGGTAGGTTTAAATCATACAACAGTAGATTTAATTTTCCACTGCAGACTTATTATTGGAGTTCGTAGACTTTCACTAAGTAGTCGTAGATTTTTTAGAAAACTTGAATACATTGGCGTAGTTGCAGATATATCATTTGTAACCGTAGATTTATATTTTCTTTGTAGACTTATTTTTGACATTGTAGACTTATTTTTCTCTTTGTATACTTTCTTACCGTTATAGCAGATTTTATATGGAAGACGAAAACATCGTAGGCGTAGTAGATTTTTGAAACGTTATTGCAGACTTTATGTTTTTTTGTAGACTTTCTGTCATTTAGTAGAATTTTATTTGTTTGGTAGACTTATTTTGGTAGACTTGTATAACGTAAAGTATACTTAAGTTACTAATGAGGTGTAGTTTGTATACTTAATGAGTGGTTACCTATGTTAATCCTAACAATTGCACAAAACATTAATATTGCCTTGTTAAACTAGTGTAACCATCACTACAGAAAGGGGTGCCTTTAAAATGATGGTTTCTGTTCATCCATTCATGGCAAGACCCTATAAGTAACCGAAAACCAACAAATTTTGTTCGAGATACATTGATATCAGACATATGGAGGCTACACAGAAACCTCTTACAAACAATTCTCGAAAATGCGCTTCGATGTGGATTCGGTGAATTCATTCGTACAAAAGAAACATGCACGATGTTGCGATTGAAACTGAAGAATTCTATAGAAATGTTAATTTCTTCTACCATCAGATACCTTTATTTCCATTGGAGGCAGCAAACACATTCGTTGACAACTGCATTACACACAATAATCCTACAGCCCTACTCTTAAAGGGTATGTCTATTTGCGTGTACAACAATCAACAGGTTGAAGGAGAATCTATGATAAAACGATCGTCAGAAGGAAGTTGGGAAACAGAGAAATACATATACTACATGTTTGTGCGGCTAATTTAAGGGCACAAAGAATTGGAAAAACGTGGGCTTATGCTAACTCGAGAATTAGCAAGGAGGATGTGAATGCAAATAACCGCTCAATATGTACATACATGGCAAGAGAATCCATGTAACCTATGGTTGGAAAAGGAAAGAGAAGTAGATGTCAACAACATCATAAACTGCAAATGTGCTACAATAAAATTGATGGCTACGCTATTGGGATGAAGGGTGGAAGCAACCAACAATGTGCAATGGACGCTTTTGGACATTAGAATGCCTTTTATTTTGCAGATTAGCTCGAAGTAAATTTGGCCCGTGGCCAAGAGTTTAATAAAAGAAAGTGATTGGGGGACTTCTCTTTTATAAATGATTTGTGTAACATTTGTTTTGTAATGCTAACTATATGAAACACTATTGCAGAGTTATATTTAGTTGGTAGACTCAATCTTCTCAACGTTATTCGTTGATAAGAACGTAGATAAGTCTTACAAAATATAGATAACTCTTACAAAAAAAAAGACACCAATACTCCAAAGACGACTCTTACAAATCAGGGATAAGTTAAACACCAATTCGACCAACAACACATGCCACTAACTCCTTCTGCTTTGCAATCTTTTCAACATTGTTTTTCATCTCTATACGGATTTGTTGTATCTAAATTTCATGGTGTGATAATATTTTAATCCTCTCGGACTTCTATTTAACTTCCCTTCTTAACTTTGTCGTCTCTTCTTCGACAGCGTGAACCCATTTTTTCGAATGTGGTAGCCATCATTCTGCACATAAATACATATATAAACATATATCCAATATTGCCATTAAATTTCTAAATGTGGTCTCCTCTTCTCACCTCAAACACATTTCACGTAAAGTATCTCATTCCTAGCTCGACTTCAGTTTCGGTTTGATAGGTCTCTTTGATGATTCGTCCACCACATGGACATCTTTTCGGAATACCAAAATCACCATCGGCTATGGCGTTAAGCATGTCGATTATCATCTTGTTCCTCTTTGCATCACTATAGCTCGGTCCATAACGAAGATCTAAAAGTATATATAAAGAAGAAATGAATTAAGCAATCTCCTTCCCAAAAAAGTCTACAATCATTTAAATGAATACTAAATCAATTCTACGATACCTAACTCGACACCCAAACAAGGCCACATCCATTCAAATGAAACCTATAAACAAGTCTACAATTACTAAACCGAAACTAGAAACAACTCTACGATTAATTCCATAAACATAAAACAAAGTCTGCAATAATATAACATAAGTCTACTATCAAATACGACTGTTATTTCAAGTAAAAATGAAATTCAACAATGATATCAATACATAAATCTACCATCAAATATATCTATCGTAAAATTCAAAAAAATACATATATCACCGGAAATATATGTTTCTTCGTCGGAGTCACCTATCACCAACACAATTTCACTAAAAAATTGCTAAAACCGCTTCCGTTCTATTTTTTCAGAGTTACTGCCACATTCGACGAGGAAAAAACAGAGTAAGATGAAGTAAATGAAGAATATTACGATTGAGAAAGGAAAGGGAAGAATACTTACCAACGTCGCCAGAAAAGTTGCCAAAAGTCGTCGATTTGCGAAGTCACAGTCGCATGCAAAGAGAAGAAGTAAATTTGATGCGATTAAAATAAGATAAATGGAGAAATGTAAGCAGATTACGACGGAGATGAACTAGGAAACTTACCGAAACTTTCCAAGATCTCGCTGGAATCGTCCGCGAAAATATGAACCTTCTCGCCATCTCCGTAGCCAATCGCCAAAACTTTCACTCTTTTCAAGTTTTCTGTAAAAGTAAAAACGAAACCGCAATTAGTGAAGGTTATCTTCATTTTTACTTTTTTATTTAATTTGTTTTAAAGATATTAATTCTACCACAACGTAGTCTAATAAGAGAATAAGTCTACGGTATTGAACTATAAAAATCTATGGTGAAATATAAGATAGAAGAGTACATGCAAATAACATAATCGTATAGCAAAATAAATCTACCTAAAGAGATAAACAAATATATCAAATAGATAAAGACAAAAAAATATACCATATAAGCAAAAAATAATAAAGGCAAAATCTACCATGGAAGCAAAGACAAAAAAAAATGAATTTAAAAATAAAAAATCAATTGAATATCAAGTCTACCAAAAAATAAAAACAAATCTACTAAAAAATATATATGCATATCCGTAAAAAAAAAAAAAATCTAACACTACATTGTTGGAATTCTCGTCGGAATCTTCATTTCGTCGACGGAATCGCACGTTCATTGTTATCGCCTTCGCCGGAATAACAAAATTTAATAATATTTTTAATAGATTTTATTTTATTTTATTTTTATTTATTTAAATGTATAAATATGTATTATTAAATTAGTTTATTTTTTAGATGGCACAACCGTAAATAAAAATTGAAAACATGGTTTACATGTCATTTGGTCAAAAAATTTCAGAAACAAACCCTTGCCAAGATTGTTGTAGTAATAAGACAACTTTCCAAGGTTGATTGAGCACATTTCTCTTCTCAAAAATAATTTCCATTTCTAGGGTCAACAAAAAAGAGAGATGTTGTAAAAACTTTGACTCACAAGAAATCAAAAGTGCATCGAAACTTACCTAAATGTGTCCTTTGAGATATAACTGAAATTGCAATAAGTTCATCATCTACATTCACATGCAAAGAGAAAGACCGCGATGACCAACGAATTCCACCTCAATATCCTAAGCTTTAAGAATGTTGTGTTATGAGGGTTACCATGACTAGAGCTCCATCCCAAGAAGCAGATAAGGAAATCTTTGATAACGAGTCTGGTTTTGATTATCAATATTAAGTAATAAGTTAAAGTCTTCCTCCCGTATTTCAGCCGATTACAGGACGCATGCTCCACCGACTTCTCACTAAGCTCAACCCGTTCAAACTCTGAAGACTTAATACCAGCACGATAGTTATCACATACATATCACCTTGCACACAATGTCAACTCATACTGAAAAGATAAAAAAAAAAAAAAACTAAGTTTCCATACATATGTGATTTTCTATCAATGGGATACATTTAGTAAAACCGATACCAGACCTTATCAGAATTGAAACAACCGATGCTTAAAAGTGTTTACAGCCATTTCAGATTCTCTTAGCATTTCTTACAATAGTGAGAGGCTCAGAAGCAGAATCGCCGGCGATTTTCCGGGTACCCTTTCGTCCCACTAAAGCGTCCTAGCAGAGAATCAAAGATGTGATCAATTGCGACAACATCACAGAAGAGATTTGTTTGACTGTCTGTGAAGCTAATCTTTCAAGGATGATTGAGTTCATAAAGTAGAGGAAAAACTTAGGGTTTTCGGAAGAGGATATCAAATCAAAGATTTCCGGCGACATTGGGACCTCGTATTCGATGATTTTCGTCCATGAAAACCACCCCAATCGTTCAATTCGACAATACCAATACAAAATCCATAAGATAAGAAAGAATGAAGGGGAAAAATAGTAAAATTAATGGTTCCTTGGGGTTGAAGACTTACGGGAGTATCTAGGTATGTAGATACAGTCGATATCGAAAGAAGAAGAAGGGGTTTGATTCGCCAGAGATTCAGGCATAGCGAGAAGACGAATCGTTGAAATAGTTTTCCCAGATCCGCCGGAATTGGTAGATTTCGTGGTCATTGTTGCGGTCAAAATCACCTCGGCGAAAATAATAGCCGAAGAAACATGATCGGACGATCAAACACGGACAATCGTATAACCAAAATCTCGTATGGCTAACATTTCATACAAAGCGCTTCATGTCGATGGCTTCGTATGAATAACATTTTATATGAAAAGCTCCAAACAGATAACATTTCATACAAAGCGCTTCATGGCAGTGGCTTCGTATGAATAACATTTTATACGAAAAGCTTCAAACGGATAACATTTCATACAAAGCGGACAAAACTTTTCACCAAAACATCCGAACGGATCGATCGGACAAACACATCTCTATAGAAACTACGGATAGACAAAACATCGAAACAAGAGATTTCGAGCTGAACCAGCTCGGAATCTCTGAGATAAACCAACTCGGATTTCCGAGCTAAGCCAGCTCAGATCCGAACATCTCCTTTCTCTTTTCCCAAGCAGAATCCATTCTCTTGGAAGTACCGAGCTAATTTCATTCCTCGGGAGCTTCCAAGCTAAATTTACTTCTCGGACTTTCCGAACGGATATTCCACTTAGAACGTATGATCAAAAAGTTTCTGATATCTCCTTCTTTGGATGCGCAACTAGCCGCAATCCATCTTTGGAAACATTGGCTTATACATTCTTAGTCGTTAATCCAAAATCCTCTCATGAAAGTTAGAAGAAATACAAATTTGGTCCCAACGTACAAAACTCGTATTTCCGAGACTTTAGGCCGAATCAAGAAGTCTACGCTCAAACGGACTTGGACCATCCGTTTTCGGCCCATTCAGCAAAATAAGTTAAGCCGCAGAAAGATAGTCGTCAAAGTAAGAATATAAACTCGAATAAGTGAAGATGAAGATATTTCCGAGCAGAAGAGGAAAATCCGAGATGAAAATGTAAATCTTATCGGGAATGGAAGGAGACGATAACATGAAGATTTCTAAATATCTTGCGAACGCGGATCCTCGAAGCCGACTTACCACATCTATATAAGGAGATGGCATTCCTACGATTTAGAGAGAGAAAAAAAATCATAGCATCTAGACTTAAGAGCTTAGCAATATTCTTAGCTGTTTTCGTTCTTTGTACTCTCTTTTTTGATCAATTATCAATAAAATATCATTCGGGTTCCTATTTCAGTATGTTTATCTTTGAGATTTATGTTCCCTAAAAGTTTGCTCTACAATTTTTGACAGTGCGAATTCTGACTCTCACAGCCATGATTGATTAGTGTCCGTGTCGGCTTAGGCTGAGATATAGCAGCGGCTTCGGGATATTTGAGCTCTGGTTTGGAGACGATGGTGGGAAGGAAGAAAGTAGAGTTTTTGGGACGAAGAAGATGAGAAGCTAAGATGCCTAACCACATGGTACTGAGATCTGTATCCTCCTCTTCTCTTTGGATTTCTTGATGGATTGAAACCTGGACACGAGAGAGAGAGAGAGAGAGAGAGAGAGAGAGAGAGAGAGAGAGAGAGAGAGAGAGAGAGAGAGAGAGAGAGAGAGAGAGAGAGAGAGAGAGAGAGAGAGAGAGAGAGAGAGAGAGAGAGGAGAGAGAGAGAGAGAGAGAGAGAGAGAGAGAGAGAGAGAGAGAGAGAGAGAGAGAGAGAAATTTCGGCAAAAAGAGAATGAATTACTTAGGAAAAAATACTTAGAGAAAAAGACTTCATTTCGCCAAAACCAAATTAATTTTCGCCAAAAACCAAAAGTTGGCTAAATGTTGGTGCACAAAAGTGTTGCCATAAAAAATAATTGGCTCCATAATCAATTTTTGCCTCCCCGCTTGATGAAAACATTTCCTAGCGTTAATGTAATGCTATGATAGAATTGGCGTCCCAACTTGCCATTTTTAATAGAAGTTTGTGAATTCGTGCTACTGCGGACTGCTATCAAAATTCATATTTTTTGTAGTTTCATATGCTGACAATCAATATAGTTGATATAGACTATATCTATATATAGCCTAAGATAAATATTCTCAAAATGACTTCATAAAAATTCTCTAAAACTAATAGTTCATGGAGAGATTTTTAAACTAAATATATGTACACACTTCAAAGTTGACTACAGTTAACTACGTTATCATATAGTTGACTATTATTAAAATATCTTCTCATTTATTCAGTTTCCAACATTGCCAGTTTAGAAAATAGCCTACCATCTACTTCTCTTTTCTTATACTTTTCATCACTCCAATTTTGGTTTTCTCTTCCTCTGATCGCAATTTTTCTCTATACCTAAATTTTGTTTTTGTATGAAGTATATGACATAAAGTGACATTAAATGAGGAGGTGACACACCTTAGGAGGATTTTAGATCCTTTTGTGGTTTTTTTTACTAGAAATCTAAATCTGCTCTCAAATCTCACTACAAGAAAACAAGCCTTAAACCGACGGAATTTCCGACAGAAAATTTGCCGTCGAAAATTCCGATGTATTTCCGACGACGTATCAACGGATGTAATATTTCTATCGGAAATCCGTCGGAAATTTCCAACAGATTTCCGAGGGATAGTTTGATTTAGGGTTTAGGGTTACAAACCCTAAACCTGATTCTTTGTAAAACTCCGGGGTGATTAGTAGTAGGGTTTTAATGAGTAAAGATCAACATTCTATATCACTTAAAAATTGTTTTACACATTCTCAGAAATACGAAGTACCATCGTCGAATTCACTTCTTAGTAGACAATGTCATTTGTCGATATGTTGAACGGATCTCTTGTTTGATTTACGGAAATCTAATTTTGTATTATATAAGTCATACGATCCTAAATATTGTATCTGAAATGTATTATTTAACTTTTAAGCTTTCGTAATCTCGAAACCCTAAACCCTAAACATACCCTAAACCTATTTCCTCGGAAATCCGTCGGAAACCAGTTTATAAAACTGGGCATGTTTCCTAATTTATAAAAATCATATACTAAATTGTATACTAAATTATAAAAATCCTATACTAAATTTTGTGTTTAATGTATGTTTAGTGTGGAATATTTTATTTAAAATATTATGTTTTTATGTTATGTAATACGAATTATGAAATAATGTATTGGTTTAATATTATGTTTTAATTAATTTATTTCTAATATATTTTCCGACGGATTTCCGACGGATAATTGAGATCCGTCGGAAATCTGTCGGTTATTGAACCAACAAAATTTTAACCGAAAATTTCGTAATACCGCCTTATAATTTTAGAAACCGACGGATTTCCGACGGATCTTAATTATCCGTCGTAAATCCGTCGGAAAACTTAAATATCTTTTCACCGACTCATCTTCCTCCTCATTTCTTTGACAGCTCTCTCTCTCTCTCTCTCTCTCTCTCTCTCTCTCTCTCTACTTCTTCTTCTCCGAATTCTCTCTTCGTTGCACGCACGATTCCGGCGATATCTCTCCGAAACCAACCGCCAACCACATCAAAATCATGTAAGCTTTGATTTGAACCGATTAATTTTGGAGAATAATGAGATTTTAGGTGTTTGGAATTTAGGATCTAGGATGCTTGTTGTTTGAGTGTAGATTCTAGGAGCTTAACATCCTTCTTAGGTTGTTAGATTGATGTTAGTTTGTTTAGAAATGTAATTTTTATTTATCTAACATTTTTTGGTTTGTATAAGTTTTATTTCTTTATTTTTGTAATGTTTAAGAGGTTTTTAAAATTTTTATGGATTATGAAAATGTTTTTAGTAATTTAATATAACATTAGATATTTTTTCTTTATAAAAACGACTTTATAATTTTTTAGATTATAAAAAACGTTTTTAGTAATTTAATAAAACATTAGATATTTTTTATTTATAAAAACGATTTTATAATTTTTTAGATTATAAAAACGTTTTTTAGTAATTTAATAAAATATTAGATATTTTTGATTTATAAAAAAGATTTTATAAATTTTTAGATTATAAAAACATTTTTAAGTATTTTATAAAAACATTAGATATTTTTTTATAAAAACGAATTTATGATTTTTAGATTAAAAAAACGTTTTTAGTAATTTTTTAAAAAAAAATTAGATAATTTTTTCTTTATAAAAAAAATTATCATTAATTTTTAACATATTAAAAAGTTTTATATATATATATGAAAACGAGTTTATATTTTTCAGATTTATAAAACTGTTTTTTGAAATTATTAATATTGTAATAAAATTTTATATAAAATTATGATTTATATAAATGTTTTTATAACGGTTGCTTGACTCTAAGTGTTTTTTCACGTGATGTAGGAATGACTACGGAGAGTTCGAGGCTTTTTTGTCCGGTACCGGTCAGGTCCGTGGATCTCTTCCGGGTGAGCCTTCTCAGCCTCCTCAAGCACGGTCGACACCTCCACGGCGAGCTCGATCGACTCAACTTAGACCGTCTTGTTCTGTACCGTCGGCTCCGGGGCAAGAAGCTCCTAGCGGGAGCCATTCGGGGCAAGAAGCTCCTAGCAGGAGCCATTTGGGCGGGACAACTCAAGTGATGGAACCGAGAGTGGGAACAGGAGCTTCGGGAACGGGGACATGGACGGACGAGGACGGGTTCGGTACATGGGACATGAACGGGATTGGGATCCGATAAGAATCTCAATGTTATGTAATTGAATTAAATACTTTTAATAAATTTAATAAAAAATTTATAAAATATTTCGTATATAAAATATTAAATTTTAATATATATATATATATAATAGTAAATTTTAAATACTTTTAATATATATAATAATAATTTTTTTTTAAATAATAATTTTAAGAACCGTCGGAAATCCGTCGGAAAATAGTTTGTCGGAAATCCGTCGGAAAATAGTTTATCGGAAATCCGTCGGAAAATAGTTTGTCGGAAATCCGTCGGAAATAACCGACGGATACGATTTTCCGACAAAATAGAACCGACGGATTTGTTCTGTCGAAATTCCGTCGATAAACGGTGTTTCCGACGGATTACGGACGATTATGGCCGTCGGTAATCGCGTGTTTTCTTGTAGTGTCTATTGTTCGCCAAGTTTGGTAGACAAAAAACTGATATTTAACCAGTTCACCCAAAAACATAACAGGTAAAAATAACATTATATATAACATAAATGACTGAATTTTGAGATTTGTCTACATTAATACAATATTTGGAGGGGAAAAGTTAGACACATTAGGAAAATAAAATATTACATGTATGTTGGAGGTAGTCAGTCCGCTCTCATAAAAATCCTAAATAGATTGGTCCGCTAAAAGTCATAACATTTTCGTCCAAAAAGAAAAATAGACACATAGAAGGAAATCTATTAAAAATGAAATACTACAAAAAAAACAATCTAAAAACATAAAAGGCCATATCATGAAAAAAATATTTATTACTTTCACTAAAGACTTAATTTTGTTATTAGTTCGTCATTTCGATGATCTAATTCCTTTATCTATAACCGTTGAGTTCTGACTTAACTAACACGAGATTTATCTTTATGCAAAATTCAAGTTCAATAATTAGTGCCGTCTATATGAAAAGAGATTATCAAACCCTAAAATTTTTAAGCTCGGAAATGACATTATTAAGGTCACTTCCAACAAATCCTAACGATTACACACCAAGATCAGCAAAACCCTAAGGATTCCATCACAACGGATATAAATATGTACTACATTTTTATATTCTTCTATAAACACATGATCCTTTTATGTAATGTTAGGTTAGCTAATTTGCATATTAATTTTCATGATAAGATTGCATATCTTGAGATAGAACACAAAGATAAAAACTTTTTAGTTTGGTTGATATGCTTTAACATTGAGTCATTATTACTGGATAAAATATGGATATACTATGATATAGGATAAACTATATTATTAACATAAAGATAGATCGATTTAGTTGGTTTTCTCAGTTTCGTCCTTAATCTTCGTCAATTCATCAAGGTATGTTTATGTAAACTCACTTACCGCATGAGCTTTCGCAGCAGTCCAAATCCACCTCGAACGGGATCATCTGTCCATGCGACACCTTATGTGAGTATGAAAGATGCCAACATTGGTTTTTGTTGTTCAGGAGCAAGTTTCATCATTCTTATAATGTTTGGTGTACCAAACAGTTTTATCAGCACTTTTATATTCTCCACTTCTATACGAAAATAGAATTAAAATAAATTATATCAACAACAAGTTTTAATAATCAAACTTTAATGAACAGTTTAGAGAACGAAGCATCAACACAAAGAGTTTAAAAATAAGTACACTTCTTTTGGTAAATATTGAGCAAATTAAATTCACATTTTTTTTCTGCATCCTATTTTGTTTTTCGTACGGCAAACGGAACAAGGGGCACGTTTTTTTTTTTTTTTAGTCGGCCAACAAGTTTTATAACTGGCCCAATGGGCAACGTTCAGAGTACAAAGAGGAAGAAATTAAAATTTGAAACACAGCGTTTGGGCCTTAAAGATAAAACAATACGAAAAGCAGCCCAATAATAAGTTCGAGAGCCGAATCGATCGGGTTGACACGCGTTAGCCGAGTGTTAGCCGAGATGCCACGCGTCGCAGCCTGGATTAACGAAGGCATGCAAACCGCCGGCTAAAGATTCCGGCACCGCTTCGATGCTGTTACCGCTTCGTCTTTGTAACTCCGCCAGCTGAATCCGACCATACCAGCAGCACCCACCGCATCTGAAGTAAAGCCTGCTCATCGTCGTCGCTTACATCAATATAATCGCTTCATATATGCTGATTTCATCGAGAAATCACAAGCTTGAAAAAACTCCGCCGGGCCCGTACAACTCGTTCGGGCATCGGACACACCGGCCAAAAGCGCCTGATGACGGCGTGAAGATAAACAGAGATCAACAGTGGAGACTTGAAGAGAAAAGCTGCGGATTCAAACTGGTCGATTCCAAAACGGAATCGGAGAAGTCCGGCGAAAAGAGCCGGAAGCGAAAGTCTGGGACCAACCCCAGAAGCAAAAGCGACGAAATCTCCCGATATAGACACCAAACCATGAAGATCGTCGCATGAAAGTTTGAAAACAAAAGTCGGGGAGTCTCCATCTCGATACAAAGAAAAACGGTGGAGGAAGCGCCGAGATTTATTGGCGGAGGAAGATCCGCAGCGTCAAGAGCAAAAAGTATATTACAACCGGCACACCGGCAAAGCTAAGGGAGCCTTCGCCGGTGGCCGGAGAACCGATCGGAATTCGCTTAGTTGTGCTCGAGAGAAAAGGAGAGAGAAAGGTTTCAAGGGGCACGTTTAATCCTAAGGCTTCCATCACAATTTTTGTTTTTAGAATAAACGTTTTAATATAATTTTTGAAATTAAATTAAAAAATATTAACGAAGTATTTATAGATACAATTCCACAAAACCAGTCAAAATGAAAGTTTATTATATATCCAAATATAAGGTGAAAACTTCAAAATTTTGTTTGTTTGGTAGTAACTCAATATTTAATGCTATACATATTGCCGTTTTGGTAATAACATTTAAACAGCGCTTATTTGTTATTTTACCACAATAATACCATTGTGCAATATTTTTTTTTGTAGAATAATCAAAATGGTTCAATAAGGATAAAAAAATAAAAATTGATCCAGAAAAGAACTGAATCCTATATTTTACCTGAATCAATTAGTATTTTTCGTAACATGCATTCCTAATAATCTGAATAAATAAATTCAAAATATCATGATTTCTACTTGAGTACTTCAAGACATTATAAATCTCTCACATTCTGCGTCATTTTGACCATAACCACGGATAGCTACGAAAATTTTCGTAGCTATGAGCTTATGAAAATCAAAAAAATTGTGGCAATATGTGGCTAGCCTTCCACGGATTAGCCACGAAAAAATATATAATTATTAATTTTTTATTTATAAACAAAATACAAAAAATACAAAAATACAACAAAAAGTAATACACATATATATATATATCACCGTATGTATGTATCTATACATATATTACATAAACCCCTCCCCGTATCAATCGCCGCCACCGTTCACCACATACCGGTGGCCACACCACACACCGGCAACGATGGAGATGCGGCAGAGATAGCTAAGAGGCGACGGCAACTTCTCTGGAGATTTGACGGCTCGGGCTTTCGACAGTGGCGAGAGCTAGGAGATGCGACGACTCGGAATTTCGTCGCCGGTGAGATGCGGCTGGAGAGGGAGCTTCGCGACGCCGAGGGATGCGGCTGGGAGAAGTTGATGCGCGACGCCGAGTGCTGCCATGGGCTTGGAAGAATTGACGGCTGAGAATATGTGACGACGGCTCCGGAGTGACACCATAGAGAAGATGCGGCGGGGAGGTAGATACACCGGCGAGGAGGATGCACTGGAGAGGGAGTTGCGGCTGGGAGCAGGATCGAAGCAGGTGAGCAGATGATGAATTGAAACTGTGGAGATGGGGAGAGAGAGCATTCGGGAGCGTAGAAGAAGCCTCGAGAGAGAAGACCAAGAAGAAAAAGAAAAATAAAAAAATAAAAGATAAAGAGATCTAACAGTCCAGATTTCAGATCTGATATAGATCTAACGGTTCAGAAGGTGATCCGTGTGATGCACCTTGTAACCAATAAGAAAAGAGATGTAATTGATATATAACAATTAATAATGGTTTAAAAATATCAGAAAAATAGAAATTTCAAAAATGATAAATCTAAAATTGTAAGAGATAAAAAAAAAATTTAAAGAGTCAATTTTTTAAAAATTACTAGAAATAATAAAATTTTCATATATAATAAGTAAAATGATTTAAAAATAATAAAAGTATTAAATTGATTTTAATTTTTGTTTACATGATTTTTTATTTTAAAATTTTATTCTTGAATAATATAATGATTATAAAATTGGTCTAATATTAATTTGAAGCATATATTGAAGAGTTAGAGTTCATAATTTTATGTTTTAGAATAACAATTAACTAAGGGTTTTGTAATTAAGTTTTTTATTTAGGAATGGGGATTTAAGATTTAAAGTATTATTTAATTTGAATTTTATTGAAATACTTTGTAATTTTTATATTTTGTTTTATAATATACAATGTTTTGTATATTATATTTAGGTTTTGAGTTTAAAGTATAGGGTTTGTTGTTTGGGTATATGTTTGGAATTTAGGGTTAAGGTTAAATTGATTTTAATTTTCAAAACTAATATATTTTATAATTGTTGAAGTTTTAGTTATTAGATTTATGTTTATAGGGTTTATTTAGGGTTTAGGGTTTACTTAGGGTTTAAAGTTATATTAAATTTTCAAATTAATGTTTGAAACTAGTATATTAGGAGAATAGAAATTCTTTTTATAAATGTTGATTCTTAATTTTTAATATGTTTTAACAATTAGAGCTTTAGTTATTAGATTTTTGTTTGTAGGGTATTAGGGTTTATTTAGGGTTTAAAAATTTTATATATTAAAGGTTTCAAATTAATGTTTGAAAATAATATATTTTGAAAATACAAATTCTTTTTTATAAAAGTTATAGTTTTAATTATTAGATTTTGTTTATAGTTTTGGATTAGGGGTTTATTTAGGTTCATTTAGGGTTTAGGGGTTGTATATTAACGGTTTCAAATTCAAATTTGAAAATATAATTCTTGTTTATAAGTGTTGAAGTTTTAAGTATTAGATTTTGTTTATACTTTAAGGTGTAGGGGTATTTAGGGTTTAGGGTATAATAGCCACGGATAGTCATAAAAATTTTGTGGCTAATTTGCCACGAAACAAAATTCGTGGCTATCCGTGGCTATGTTAGCTACGAATAGCCACAAAATTTATTTCACGGATATTTTTTTATGGATAGCCACGAAATTGCCACGAAATCCGATTTTTTAATTTTGTGGCTACTTGTGGCTATCCATGGCTGGTTTTACATAGCCACGAAAATTTCGTGGCTGATTCGTGGCTATTTCACAGTTTTCTTGTAGTGAAGGTATGATTTATGTAAACTCACTTCCCACATGAGTTTTCATAGCACTCGAAATCCACCTCGAATGAGATCATCTGTCCATGCGACACCTTCTGTGAGTATGGAAAATGCCAACATTGGTTTTTGTTGTTCAGAAGCAAGTTTCATCATTCTTATAATGTTTGGTGTAGCAAACAGTTCATCAGCACTTCTATAAGAAAATAGATTTAAAAAGATTGTGAGCTGTACGAAAGAGGCACCACTATATGACTACACATCTAAACATTTTAATGTAAAAATACACAAATTATATGGTTCACATAACAACATATATAAACTAAGGAATGCTATGATGCTAACATCACAACCGAATTTCCAATGACAAAAATAATGTACCATAAGTCATATTATTAACCTGTAATAAAACGACGGAATTAGAAAACCATTTCCGATGATAAAAGTCAAAGTCAAAATAAATGATCCTAAACCAAAAATTGGTTTTGGTTGTTTTAGTTTAAATCATTTGATTTGAGTTGGATTTTTATTATCAAATATAGTTTAATAATTGAGTGGTTTATTATTAACTTCTAACATAATATTTTTATATTAATTGGAAAGTGTTTTTGGTCTTAAATTCACTCTCAAAATGGTTGACTACTTAATTACTGTATTAACCTTAATTTATATTGATAATTCTATTATTTTAATTTTATTATGGAGATATATATAACTTTGGATAAAAAATGAGATGATAAATATGAAATATTTATGAAGATTTTTAAAATTTGTATTTTGGAGATAATAAAAATGAAAAATAAGATAAGATAATAAATATGAAAATATTTATGAAGAGTTTTAATTTTATTTTAAAAATATATATAACCTTCAATAAAAATAAAATAAAAATAAAATGATAAATATGAGAAAGTTTATGATTATTTTTAAATATTAATAAATATTTTTTAGATTTTATATAGTAAATTTGTATTATCTAAATAAATTTTGAATTTATATATAAATGATAAAATATTTTAAATCAAATAATTATGTATTTATTTTTATACATAAAACTATATAATTAAAATTTGTTTTATTACTATTAATTTTATTTATAATAAATTAGAAAATATCTTAATAAATATAATAATATATATTTAACTATAAATAGTTTCATGTAGATTTTAATAATATTATCATTGTTCTTAAATTAATTGGATAATTTTATTGTTTACAAAATTTAGGTTTAAAAAATTTTGTGCTCGCAAATAACGAATGATACTAGTACTATATTATTTAGAAAGATATAATAATATTTGTGTGCCAACAAAACATATTAAAGCTAAGAATGCATTTCATTCAGTACAATAATAGAGCGAGAAAAAAGGGCATGACTTTGGGAAAGAGCGTAAAGATAAGAACAAATTCCAAACCAAAACTTCACTTTCTTTCTTTCTCTCCCTTTTCATCACATTTCCATTTTGATTCACAAGACGTTTGGGAAATATGATGTAAACTCACAATTTTTTTCTGCATCTTATTTTGTTTTTCACAGAACAAGGACCACATTTATTATTATATAATAAGGCTTCCATCAAAAATTTTATTTTAGAATAAAATTTTAAATTATAAATTTCAAAAATGAATGATTTTTTTTTAACGAAGTATTTATAGATACAATTCCGCAAAATCAGCCAAAATATAAATTTATTATATATCCAAATATGGGGTTCAACCTGAAAACTTCAAAATTTTGTTTTCATGTAGTAGCTCAATATTTCATTTGACTTCAATATTTAATGCAATACATGTTGTCATATTTGGTAATACTAACATTTAACCGCTCTTATTTTTTTATTTTACAACATGAATATCTCTCCAAACAAGTTATTGATAAGTGCGAGTTTATCAGAGATAGGGTTATTTTGCTTAGGATCCTCTAGTTGGTTTAGAGGGTTTCATTCCTATTTTTTTAGGTGAATTGGTCCGGAGATATTCTCGTTTTCTACCGGCTAAGGAAAGTTTCCTTTACCGCCAAGTCTCTTTTGGCAATAGTTTCGAAGTTTTGGTAAGTTAGCTAGGGTTTTGGTCAAGGCTGACAACCTTGTTTCCATAGCCTCCGTTGGTTTTGCAGCTAGAGATAATTTCTTCCAATCTATTGAATTGTTGTGGGTTGTTAGAATGGATTCTGAGTTGCAGAAGGCACTTGGGGCTATGAAGATTGATGAAGACAAACCTTTGGTGATGACGAATCACCAGAAGTACCGATCAACTGACCGGAATGTGTTGAGTATCATAGGGAGGATGTTGAATCCTGAAAACCAGAACATGAAGAGTCTGATATGGGATCTCCCTAGAGCTTTCAATGTTGGAGGGAGGGTACAAGGAAAAGCCCTATCAAGGGATCAGTTTCAATTCTTCTTCCGCTATGAAGAAGATCTGAACAAAGTTCTCAAAGTGGGTGCTTATACACAAGATGATTGGAGTGTTGTGTTAAAAAGATGGATCGAGGAACCACCCGATGATTATCTTTCGATTCTACCAGTGTGGATGAGGATATCCAACATTCCAGTGAATTTTTACACTGACGCTACCATAACAGAGGAGGTAGGACAGGTAGTGGAGTTGGCCTTCGATCATGACAAGCCTCAGTGTTAGGCCTATGTCAGAGCCATGGTGTTGTTCGATGTATCTAAACTGCTAAGACTCTCAAAAGCGGTGGAATTTCCGAGCGGTGAGATCATGAAGATAGGGATCGAGTATGAAAGAGTCAAGAAAAGATGCTTTACGTGTCATAGGCTCACACATGAAAAGTCAAGGTGTCCATGGAATACAGAGGTGGCCAAACGTAGAAACTTGACTAAGGAGTTATCGACAACAAAGGATGAGCAGCCTAAGTTGGTCTTAAAACCTGATGATCCTCTCTTTGGCATTTTAACAGAAGAACAGGTGGGAATGGACATAAGGACAAACGTCCGAAGGTTGCAAAAGACGTCCTAGATGCAACCATACAATATCTCCAAGTCGACGATCCTACTGATACGATCAGGTTTTAATCCCCAGATCTACACTGCAAGTGCACATACGTGAACCAGTAGTATATATGGTATCGAATCCACATAGACTCAAGATCTTGCGATAGATTGTAGAATTTCAGGTTAAGCCAGGTAAAGTAGTAGAAAGCAGTAAATCAAGCAATAAAGTAAATAGATCGGTTTGTAAACAAGAAGGCAAAGCGTCAGGTCAAGGGAGTTCTCAGGAAATCAGGAACATAGGCTAATCAATCAATCGGGATCTAATTAAGAACTGTTCTAGAACTAGAATCACATAATTATAACAGACCAACTTTCGTTGAGAATATTATCTATGTCTAACACCCTAGCAAGCCAACTTTCGTTGCGAATCCTAGAGTTCTAAACAAGCATTAATCTCAGGTTCTTTCGTTCACAATTCTCCTAAGCCAAATTTCTTTGCGAATAGTCAAATTGCTCATCTAAGTTCTTTCTAGTTAATTAATCAACTTTCGTTGCAGAAATCAACCTAACATCAATAATCTAAGTGGCCAATTCAGATCAAGCAGTAAGAACAACCCTAGATGAAGAACTAGAAAGATATGAATCCCTACAGATTGATCAACCTATAATTCCATGAAATCCCCTGTGAGAATCCCTACACTTAACAGGTAAACTACCCAGACATGACAATCATAACAAAAGACATGATGAATAGAATACTAAATATCATAAAACAGAATAAGAAACAGGGGTTCGAAATCTTGTCTCTGTCGAGTATCTGATCAGCCCATAACTCTCTCTAAGTAAAATAACGCGTAAGTAAGCGTAGCCTAAACAAGTGGCTAAAAACCCTAATATAATGATCTAATCACGGTTAGGGCTTCTTTGTAATTATGAGAAACTTCTGGGCTTTTGTGCAATTTCCAAACTCTTATTAAACCGCCGAGAATTGTCCATCTCGCGTCTGTGTCGATCGATGAACAATGTGTGTCGATCGACACAATCATCTGTAATTGGCAGTGAACTATTCTCTCGGGTAAATGCTCCAAATAGCTCCAGAATGCGCCATAATGTCCAAATCCGCTCCAAACGTACCTAGACCTGTAAACACACATAAAAGGACTCCAAAGGACTCTAAAAGACTCGATAAGAAGACATATACCATGCTTAAAAGTCCTAAAACCCATGATATATCAACTCCCTCACACTTAGCTTTTGCTTGCCCTCAAGCAAACAGAAAGCCAAGATCAGGAGAAGAAGTTTGAAAACTTCAGAAACTCGTTTCATCGTAGAAGCACCGCACTCAGATTCGCCTTAGTAAGCCACATGAAAATGAACATCCAAACATCAAGACCAACATGTACTTCCCCTACACTTAGCAACTATCTTGAGTAAACTCCACAATCACATTCAAAGCATCCAAATCCACCATACTGACTTCTATAAGCTAATAAGTGCGGTCTCACCTATGGGGTATCGATCAAAGAACACATGGATTCTTACTCTGTTAGAATCTGACCACTCAACTGTTGCTTCTGGTCCCTTTCTTCTCTTTTCCCTTCCTTAGCACTGATTTTTCCCCACTGGGTATCATTTTATTTTTTCTATCAGTGCTCTTCCCTTACTGGGGCATACTTTGGACATGTTTCCATAGATGCACAGGAGGTAATAGGGGTCTCTACCACTCCCGTGACCACTTCGAAGCTACTAGCTTATCCTTAGTTTATTTCTTTTCTTTTTTACTTTCAAAGATGGGGAGAAGGGAACCATAATCAGACAGGTTTACAAGCTATGCCAGAACCAACAGAGGAATCCGACTCGAAGTATACCAAGCACATAGGAGAGAAAATTAAGTCAAGTTAAAGATGAAGTCAAGTAATCGATTCTCTGAATACTTGAAGTGATATGGGTGTCCTCAGTAGGCTGGTCTATGTTGGGTTTTCTAATAGTCATAGATCATCTGCAACTCATCCAATGGTCACTTAAGTTCGTGCAAATGTGGTAATCTCCTCAAAAAGTCCTTGTTTCCTACTCAATTTTGACTCAATAAAACAAATTTTGGACTGACTCTAAGAAAATAAAAGCGTGCGTCAGTAGCTACCTCCCCCACACTTAAAACACACTGTCCCCAGTGGTCTCAAGCTTAGGCTCGGTGAGAAAAGAAATCGGAATTAAGAGAATCCAAAAAAGGGTCAGAACACTTACCTGTCGTCGGCCTGTGTCGATCGATGCAACTAGGGTGTCGATCGATGCAAGGCGATTATGCCCACGGTTATATAGATACCCGGTGTCTGAACCGCAATTGAATCGGCAAACCGTAAATCGCAACTGTGTCGACCGATGCACTAGATGTGTCGATCGATGCAATGCGATTCTGCCTATTTCTCACGCTTTTGAACACACAAAAAGAAAAATTAAAAACACCAAATCAAAACGAAAAGTTAAAACAAAAACGAACCTAACAGTGGGTTGCCTCTGTGATATCCTGTTCCAAAAAATGGTCAACGGGCAGCAGAAAAGTCAACCGAGGGCAGTTTTGTAATTTTAAGAAGTTTAGGGGCATTTTGGTAATTTTACCAAAATGTGAGCCGGAAGCGGAAATGGGCCAAATGTTCTTATTTTTGTCCATAAAGAACATTTAGAAGACCAGACGTGGAAGAAACGGAGATTAAACGAGTTTTACGGACTATCGGGAAAGGAAACCGATAGAACCGATAAAACTTGTAAAAATCATTACGGGAGCTACGGGAGTCCGATTGAGGTGAAATGACTTGATAAATTCTTCTAAAAGATTCTAGTATTTTAAAAAGAAGCTTGTAAGATTTATTTCAGAGGATACGGAGTTTCAATGATTTTAACGGTTTGTCGGGGATGGAAACTGACAAAACCGAAGCAACTTGTAAAATCTATAACCGGAGTTACGGATGTCCAAATGGGGTGATTCAAATTGCAAAATTCATTTAAGAGCATATAGAATCTGAAAATGACGCTTGGTGAATTTATAGAAGCAGCTAAGAAGTTTATAAAATATTAAACACGAAAACAGTAATATCGGTACGTCGGAATGGTTTGGGATTGAGGACCTTCTAGACACGTTTTGGTACAATGGTTTAGGAAATATTGGACATCCAAGAGACAAGTGTGACAACTCCTTAGGCGCCACCTATTTATTCTAGAAGAAAGGACACATGTCATGGTTACTTGCAGAGGAAGCTAAGGAGAAGATTCAATGAACTCTCCCCTTCTAGAAGCTGATGGCGTGGAGGGCTGCTATGATAGGCAAGGACAAGTGTCTAGACAGGTGTCTTCAATCCATGGAGTTGCTTCAGCTATATAAGGAGGCTTGGGGTGTTCACTTTTCTTCACACCAACAAAGCAAATAGAAAGAGAGAAGAAAAAAGAGAGAAAGAGAGGAAGAGGAGGAGAAGCGTGGGGAGAAGAAGAAGGAGGAGGAGAAGAAGAGGAAGACCGGAGGAAGCCGGAGGAAGAAGAAGTCGGAGGAGGAAGAAGAAGCCGGAGGAGCTGAGAGAAGAAGAAGCCGGAGGGAGGAGAGAAGAAGGAGGAGCTGGAGGGGAGAGAGAAGAGAAGAAGGAGAAGAGAGAGCAGAAGAAAAGAAGAAGGGAAGAACGTGAGAGAAGAAGAAGGAGAGAGAGAAGAAGAGAAGAAACGTGAGAGAAGAGAGAGGAGAAGAAGAAGAAGAGGAGAGAGGGAAGAAGAGAAGAAGCGTAAGAGAGGAGAAATAAGAAGAAGAAGCCGAAGCAAGAGAAGAAGAAGGAGAGAGAGAGAGAGAGAGGCGTAAAACTTGAAGAATAAGAAGATGGAGATGTTGGGATAGTGTCCTGAAATCACACTTGTACTCACTCCTGTGATAGTTGTGTGTCGAGATCAGACATTCGTATAATACTGGGTGTTTGCAATGCTTTGCTAGAAGTCTCTTGCAATCTGTAGGTCGTGGACTTACTGCCAGTAGTATATGATCCTATAGGGTCACACACCTAAGCGAACTGGAAGCTACGACATGGGAATGATCATTGTGGCAATGATCATATTATGTGTATTGAAATACACATAAGAATCGATATAATGGTGTTGTGTCGATCGACACAGCTTGTGTGTCGGTCGACACAGTTCGGTTTTTTCGAACAGGCTTTTCGGGTTATGGCTTAATTGAGTCTGGCCCGTTAAGCAAGTTTAGGTCGAATAAACTCAGTTTAGTTCGACCTAAACGGCAGAGCCGTCCAGTTTTCTTGAGAGAAACACTAGACACACCAGAGAGAATCGATCCCGTTGATCCGGCACTAGCATCCCGTTTCCAGTGAAGCGTGCGTGTGTATCTGGTAGAGGCAAGGCGTTTGTGTTGCTCCACTGATCTCGTTCACCATCTCAATTCCGCTGCCAGAAAGGTAAGAACGAGGTTGGTTTTCATTCAATATATCAAACCCTAGATCCATAGGGATCCAACAGTGGTATCAGAGCGTGTTAGGGTTTAGCTATTGAATGTGATGCAAATTAATTCGAATCCTGGTGTTGTTGAATTGATTTTTGCATGTTTAAATCGTGTTTTCATGTTATATTCTCGGTTTTGTTCTGTTTGAAAAGACGAAGAATTGATGAAAACGCACTGTGTCGATCGACACAAAGCGTGTGTCGGTCGACACGCCGCGGCAGAACGCGTTAAAATTTTAGGGTTATCGCAGGGTGTCGATCGACACAAAGCGTGTGTCGGTCGACACAGAGCGAAAACTCGTAATAACATTTAGGGTTTGTCGCAAAGTGTCGATCGACACAAAGCGTGTGTCGGTCGACACAAAGCGAAAATCCGTAAATAATTTTAGGGTTTCGATCTGAGATCGAGTACCCGTAATCCTGCTGCGTCGATCGATACACTGGGTGTGTCGGTCGACACAGGCAAAGAAAGTTGATAGACCGGTTCAATTGGATTGAACAGGTTGTATCGCTCGGTTAATTTTGATTAACCAAATTGGTTCTGGTTTGGTCATATCGATCGACACACAGTGTGTGACGATCGACATGGACTATTAAACCGAACTGGTTCAATTGGATTGAATCGGTTATGTAAATTCGATTCGGTTAGACCGGTTATCGAAGAGCGGTTTAAATTTGATTGCATCGATCGATACCAATGGTTGGCGTCGATCGATACAATGCTCGCAGACATGCTAGTTGGACTACATATTTGCATATACCAGAACAATTTAATCTTAAAAGTTGTAGATGAATCTAAACTAAATAAACTGAATGTTTTAAATAAATAAATAAATCCTTGAATGTATATTGGATATGCATCAAGATAAATCGGTTCTGTTCCTCAACTAAATATCAAGTGATCTTGATGTCTTGCCCGATCTTGTCTACTGTCAAGACTCGTTTCGCTGATTGGATAGTCTTGGAGTCCTTGGTATCCACAGCTACATGAGTAAGGCAGGTGATCATTGATAGACTTGCAGTGCGACTGTCAATGATCACAAGACCGAAGAGATTGGTTTACTTGACTGGGCCATCAGAAGTTCTGGGCCCAGAGACATCGGAGTGGATATGACATGGATTGTCTTATCTGCGACCAAGAGTTGTACTGGGTACAATTAGCAATGATTTGCTTACCTGGATGACTAAAGTTTGGGTGATGGCGAGTCGTCCACTCGAATTTTGGTGATCTGAGGATCTTGGTTCATTGTATTCATATGAGGAAACATAGTTATGAACACAATGCGAGTTTTCTTATTAGATAAGATTTCTCATTTCCTTGAGCATTATAACTAAAACTTTTACCTCTTTTAAATGCAGCTATGTCTGTCTCAAATCACATCAACACTTTCTCACTGAGATCCGTCCTTGAGAAGGACAAATTAAATGGATCTAATTTCTTGGAATGGTATCGGAACCTGAGAATAGTTCTCAGGCAAGAGAACAAGGAATATGTCCTTGAAAGAGTTCTCACCGAGAGGCCACGTTCCAATGCTCCGCAGACAGAAAAGAATGCTTGGGATAAGCATTCAGCGGATGTCAAAGATGTTACTTGTCTAATGCTAGTGACCATGAACTCTGAGCTGCAGAAGCAATATGAGAACGTGTTGTCACCCATTGAGATGATTAACAGCCTGAAAGCTTTGTTTCAGGAGCAAGCTCGCACAGAGAGATACCAGACGGTTAAATCTCTCATGGATTGCAAGCTGGCTAAGGACAGTCCAGTAAGTCCTCATGTCCTTAAAATGATGGGTTACATTGATAACCTGGGGAAACTGGACTGTGCCATTAGCCAGGAGCTGGCCACTGACATGATTCTGCAGTCATTGCCGTCGTGTTTTGATCAGTTCATTATGAACTACAACATGCAAAACATGACTAAGACATTGACTGAGTTGCACGGTATGCTGAAGACAGCAGAACCGAATCTCAAGAAGGCTACTCCCAGTGTCCTGATGGTACAAGGGGGTAAAAGGTTTAAGAAACCTAAGAAGGATAAGGGAAAGGCCCAGGTTGTCGAGACTGAAAGTCAAGACAAGCCCAAGCCCAAGCCCAAATCCGGGCCTTCTGCTGAGGATAAGTGCAACTACTGCAAGCAGTTGGGGCATTGGAAAAGAGACTGCAAGAAGTTCAAGGAAGATTACAAGAAGCTGAAGAAGACGTATGATGCGTCTGACTCAGGTATTTATGTTATCGAACTTAATGTTATATCTTCTAGTTCTACTTCGTGGGTATTGGATACCGGCTGCGGTGCTCACATTTGTACTGATGTGCAGGCACTAAGAAACAGTAGAACGCTGAAGAAAGGACAAGTGGAGCTACGAGTCGGGAATGGAGCTAAGGTTGCTGCACTGGCCGTAGGCACCTATGAATTGTCTTTACCTTCGGGCATGATTTTAGCTTTGAATAATTGCTACTTTGTACCTGCGATAAGCAGAAACATAATTTCAGTTTCCGTTTTGGATTTGGAAGGTTTTGATTTTGCTGTTAAGAATAAAGTTTGTTCTTTTAATCGTGATGGTACATTTTATGTAGCGCCCCATTAGAAAATGGGTTATATGTTTTAAATCAAGAAATGCCTGTCTTTAACATAAATACAAAGCGGTTTAAGTCAAATGACGAAAACCCGACTTTCTTATGGCATTGTCGTTTGGGCCATATCAATGAGAAACGCATCCAAAGGCTCCATCGAAATGGGCTTCTGGGCTCATTTGATTTTGAATCATGTGAGAAATGCGAATCTTGCTTGGTGGGCAAAATGGCTAGAGCCCCTTTCAACAAACCAAATGAAAGGGCCAGTGGCTTGTTGGGCCTTGTTCATACTGATGTATGTGGGCCGATGAGTACTGTTGCAAGAGGAAATTACAAGTACTTCATTACCTTCACTGATGATTTCAGTAGGTATGGCTATGTCTACTTGATGAGACACAAGTCAGAATCCTTTGATAGATTCAAGGAATTCAAGAATGAAGTACAGAACCAACTTGGCAAAAGTATCAAAATTCTGCGATCGGATCGCGGAGGAGAATACTTAAGCCAAGAGTTCAGCGACTATCTGAGCGAGTGTGGAATTGTTTCACAACTCACTCCTCCTGGAACACCTCAATGGAATGGAGTGTCAGAGAGGAGAAATCGAACCTTATTAGATATGGTTCGGTCTATGATGAGTCATACTAATCTTCCATTATCCTTTTGGGGATACGCTCTAGAAACGTCTGCGTTTACACTAAATAGGGTGCCATCTAAATCGGTGGATAAGACACCACATGAATTGTGGACTGGGAAAATTCCTAATCTGTCTTTCCTGAGAATTTGGGGTTGTGAAGCTTATGTCAAACGTTTAATCTCTGACAAGCTTGCACCCAAATCAGATAAATGCTACTTCGTTGGTTATCCTAGGGAAACCAAGGCATACTACTTTTACAACCAATCTGAGAACAAAGTATTTGTTGCTCGAGACTGTTCTTTTCTTGAGAGGGAGTTTCTCTCTAAGAAAAACAGTGGGAGTAAAGTACATCTTGAAGAAATTCAAGATGCACAGGAAACTGCTCAACCTGTTGAGGAAGAGCAGCAGTTGGATCCACAAAGTTCTGTGGAACCGGCGCCTGTGGAGCCTGAAGTTCGCAGATCCGGAAGGATCCGTCATGAACCCGAGAGATACTATGGATTTCTCGTAACCAATTAAAATGATCTGATGATCATTGAAGGTGACGAACCAGCGACCTTTGCGGAAGCAATGATGGGCCCGGACTCCGAAAAGTGGCTTGGAGCCTCTAAATCCGAAATGACATCCATGTCAGAAAACCAAGTATGGTCCTTGGTCGATTTACCTAGTGGTGTAAAAGCCATTGAGTGTAAATGGATCTTCAAGAAGAAGATTGACGTGGATGGCAATGTACAGATTTACAAAGTGAGATTGGTGGCTAAAGGTTTCAAACAAATTCATGGTATTGACTATGATGAAACCTATTCCCCAGTAGCTATGCTTAAATCTATTCGGATTCTTCTAGCGATTGCTGCTCATTATGATTATGAGATTTGGCAGATGGATGTCAAAACCGCATTCCTGAATGGTATTCTGGAAGAGGATGTGTACATGACACAGCCTGAAGGTTTTGTCGATCCTAAAAACGCTGGAAAGGTATGCAAACTTCATAAATCCATTTATGGATTGAAGCAAGCATCACGGAGTTGGAATCTTCGTTTTGATGAAGCAGTAAAACAATTTGGTTTCATCAAGAACGAAGAGGAAGCATGTGTATACAAGAAGACTAGTGGGAGCAAAATTGCGTTTCTTGTACTGTATGTCGATGACATACTCCTCCTCGGTAATGACGTTCTGTTGCTTCAGTCTATCAAGACTTGGCTTGGAAGTTGTTTTTCCATGAAAGACATGGGAGAAGCCGCGTACATTCTTGGAATCAGAATCTACAGAGATAGAACTAACAAGCTGATTGGATTGTGCCAGGACATTTATATTGATAAGGTGTTGCACAGATTCAAGATGCAAGATTCCAAGAAGGGCTTCATTCCAATGTCTCATGGCATGAGTCTCAGCAAGAAGCAGTGTCCGGCGACATCTGCTGAGCGAGAACGCATGAATAGGATTCCTTATGCTTCTGCAATAGGATCTATCATGTATGCCATGCTCTGCACTCGTCCAGATGTAGCTTACGCGTTAAGCATGACAAGCAGATACCAATCTGATCCAGGTGAGGAACACTGGACAGCTGTCAAGAATATTCTCAAGTATTTGAGACATACTAAGGATAAATTCCTTGTGTATGGAGGAAGTGATGAACTTGTGGTGAATGGATTCACTGATGCGAGTTTTCAGACAGACAGAGACGATTTCCGATCACAATCTGGATTTGTCTTCTGTCTAAATGGCGGTGCGGTGAGCTGGAAGAGCTCTAAGCAGAATACCGTAGCTGATTCCACAACGGAAGCTGAATATGTTGCTGCTTCAGAAGCGGCAAAGGAAGCTGTTTGGATCAAGAAGTTCATGATTGAACTTGGTGTGGTTCCTAGTATCTTGGAGCCAGTGGCTTTATTCTGCGATAACAATGGAGCCATTGCTCAGGCGAAAGAACCCAGGTCACACCAGAAGTCCAAACACGTTGAGAGGAAATATCATTTGATTCGTGATATTGTCAATAGAGGTGATGTAAAGATCAGCCGAGTTCCGACAGATGAGAACGTCGCTGATCCTCTGACCAAGTCACTCCCAAGGCCTAAGCATGAGAGTCATACGACTGCTGTAGGCATTAGAGATCTTATGATGTAATCTTGATTCTAGTGGGAGTTTTTGGTTATATTTTAAGTTATAATAAGACGCTCTTGTAAACATTCTTTGGAAGTGTTTCAATGAAATTTGATTTCAGCATTATTTATATTGTGATCTAAATAATGGTCCCAAATAAGTTTATGACATATTATAGGTCATCAAGTTGAGGACTTGATCATGAAACCCTATAAGTTAATGAATTATTTTGTCCCTAGTCGAGGTTGTAGAATTGGGACACTAACAACCGGTAGAGACTAGATTGTGAGGTGACTGTTGGCTAAGTTTCATGGAGCTAATGATATGATTATCGCAGTCAGTCACATAGATATATGTTAGTGAACATATGATCGGACATGACCCGCTAATGAGAAGTCTACAAGATAGTTATATCTGTGTCCTAAGAGATTCTCATTACGACTATAGAGTATAGTCCTTAGACCTGAGTTCATCATGCTTTCTTGCATATGAATTGGTACACTCTGACCTTGTCAAACGTCGACCCGTAACTGGCGACTATAACGGCACTGTTCGGGTGTATCATGAAGTACGCGTTGAAACAGGGATGGAACAAGAAGGGATTTGTCCCTCCTGTATAACGGGAGATAAATATCTCAGGGCCTATCGAAGATTGATTACTGAGAAAAATGTGTGGCCGTACTCAAACGAACTGTAGTTCAGTTGTTTGTAATGTTCAGTATGAGATCAGGAGTTCGATAAACACGATGTTGGCTTAATAAGGATGACACAAATCTTGCCTTATGCCAAATCGAGATATAGAGACAAAAGGATTATAGGAATTGATGATTCCAGTACAAGTGGGAGATTGTTGGGATAGTGTCCTGAAATCACACTTGTACTCACTCCTGTGATAGTTGTGTGTCGAGATCAGACATTCGTATAATACTGGGTGTTTGCAATGCTTTGCTAGAAGCCTCTTGCAATCTGTAGGTCGTGGACTTACTGCCAGTAGTATATGATCCTATAGGGTCACACACCTAAGCGAACTGGAAGCTACGACATGGGAATGATCATTGTGGCAATGATCATATTATGTGTATTGAAATACATATAAGAATCGATATAATGGTGTTGTGTCGATCGACACAGCTTGTGTGTCGGTCGACACAGTTCGGTTTTTTCGAACAGGCTTTTCGGGTTATGGCTTAATTGAGTCTGGCCCGTTAAGCAAGTTTAGGTCGAATAAACTCAGTTTAGTTCGACCTAAACGGCAGAGCCGTCCAGTTTTCTTGAGAGAAACACTAGACACACCAGAGAGAATCGATCCCGTTGATCCGGCACTAGCATCCCGTTTCCAGTGAAGCGTGCGTGTGTATCTGGTAGAGGCAAGGCGTTTGTGTTGCTCCACTGATCTCGTTCACCATCTCAATTCCGCTGCCAGAAAGGTAAGAACGAGGTTGGTTTTCATTCAATATATCAAACCCTAGATCCATAGGGATCCAACAGGAGAGAGAAGAAGCGTAAAGCTTGAAGAAGAAGAAGATGGAGAGAGAAGAAGCGTGAAGCTTGAAGAAGAAGAAGATGGAGAGAGGAGAAGTGTAAAGGAGAAATAAAGAAGACGAAGCGTGAAGAAGGAGAAGAAATAGAGAAGAAGAGATGCATGCTAATTAGCTTATATCCGTAATCAATGATAGTTCGTTGATTGCTTGATTGAGTCTTGCATTGATTGATTGATAGTTCGTTGATTGCTTGATTGGGTGATGCATACATATAGAACGGCATGCTAGGACATATATGCATATATAAGTATTTAAGAACGTATCTAAAGAAATCTATATACGGGAAATTATGTGTTGATTAAAATACGGTTAAATGACATAACACACTTAGAATATAATAATGGGATGGGTTAATGAATGAAAGTTAATGAATAATGAGATGTCTGGGAGTTAGTAATTTTACTAAATCTAAACCGACAGATCGAGAACATATTAAAAGATACTGAGGAAGGGATAAGTAAGAGAAGTGGTGTGATTGATGAGCCGTCTACGGGATTAGTAATCCACTAATCCCAATAGCGGATTGAATGAGTAAAGGTTAAGGAAATATTAAAAGACGAATAAACCTAGTTAATTGTTTGTGTAGTGTTGTGATTGATTTTTTGGTTGTGTATCTACTTCGGTGTTGGGCCGAATAGACTGATTGCTTGCTTGTTTATTTACTTCGGTGTTGGGCCGAGTAGACTGTACTGGTAGATACTTACTCTGGTGCGGGATCGAGTAAGTTTGGGTGATGTGGAGATTGGTGATAGGACTTGCGGGATAGACTAGGGATTGAGATAGTAGTTCTATTTGACCTTATTGGTATTGCGTGATAGAGTCCCAGCAAGTCTGCTTGTTTACATTTCTGTTATTAGGACTCTATAGGGTGCGTTAGATCCCGCAAGTCTAGAAATGGCGTTCTGGTATTTCCGACCCGATTTGATCCTCGGGTAGTTACCTGATCAGGCACGTACCTTCGGTAGTGGTTCTGGCAGGTGTTAACCTATGGAGTGACGTCTGTAGGTGTGTGGTCCGGAGAATACAGGGTCAAGTGCTAGGGCCGGACTGCATGGAAACTTGGGTTATCTAGGGGTAGCCTGAGTCACCGTGTATCGATGGACGGAGAACGGTGTCCTAGCCGCAGGACTTCGTGTTATCTCCTAGGAGTCGTGGGAGGTTTTATCTACCGTGGCGGCAGCTAAGTGTTCCCGTGGAAGTCATCGAGTTCGCAAAGTGGGACCATATGGTGTGGAGATTGTGTTAGAGATGCGATAGATAGATCGAGTCTAATCAAGAACATGTGCTGCAGTGTTCTCGATTCCCTTTGTTGATGATTGTGTTGTTATTTGAATGCATGTGTGTGTTGTGAAGCTCATCACGTCTTGGTAGCACGTGATTAGCTATTATACTTGATTGTTATTTTGGGTTTGGGCGGGATTAATAGATTGTTAGCAGCCTTTAGTTGGGAGCCGTCTCACTGGGTAATCTTATATTACTCATTAGACTCTTTTGTGTTTTTCAGGTTTGGCGTAGCTCGGCGGACGCGTAGGACACTCAGAGTAGTCTCGGGTTGGCATTGGGTATCGGTTATTACGCATTTTGACTGTTACTTTCGGTTTCGGATTTTGTTGGAACGTTCCGCTAAATGTTTGTATTAGACCGTATATTACTATGAATAAGATTTATATTTTTCAAGTATAAAAAATGGAATAATTCCCTGATATACGGTTTCGTCCGAACCGAACACAACTCGTGGAAGCGGTACAGGTTGCGAAGCCTTGTATCGTGGAAACGAGGTAAACGGAGTCAAAGATAGTTTGGTTCGAGCCTTTGTCTCAAACCAGATTGTCTCTGGCTTTCGTATTATGACAAACTCTTCTCGTATGACTGCTCGGGTTCGATCGATCATGTTCTTGTTTGATTGTTGGCCGGTCAGCTTGTCGGTTAGCAGAAAACGGGAAGGGGGCGTTACAAAAAGGTGGTATCAGAGCATGGTTCTTCATGGATTCGAAAATTCCGGGTTTTCAAAGTTTTCATTGTTTTATCGAGTCAAAATGTGTCGCCAATGCAACCATTAGGAATCCGAGTCGCGTCCGTCAAACCGGGGAAATAGGTATATATTAGGACTGTGCTAATCATTTGCTGTTTTGTTGGAGTCACGTAGCAGAGTTGTCCTAGGAGGATTGGTGTGTGTGTGCGGTTGCAAGGACTGTAGAAGCGACATCCGTATTGACGATCTAGGCAGACATGATGGTGGACCGTTTCCTCAAGCTAACGAAGACTCAGAAGTTCGGGGTCACTCACCAGCAGCCGTCACCACCAGATGTTATTCCATTATTACCACCGTTGTTGCCCGGAAGTAGCAGTTGTCGTCACCACCAGCATAGGTCCTGTCGGCCGAGAAGTACGTTACACTCCTTTCTTGTCATGATCGAGACCGCGTCGCTCCGCCCCCACCACCACACTCATTCCATCCTTCTGGCGCACCTGTCGGTTAGGATCCACATGAGTTGTACCGCTCATGTTGGAGATTAGGAAATATATTAGGCCCAGGTAAGTAAGGGCTCTAACTCACTCTTTGATGTGTGTATATCGGTTGTGTGTAGCGGTGTTTTTTTGGGACAGATTGGGAACCGCTATTATGTAGACTTCGACGGACCTACGTATCTAAAACTCTATGCGGTGAATAGATGTTTTAATTACGTAGTGGATGTGGAGTATTTCGGTGGTTGTTTTGAGTAGCGGAGTAGTTATATTGCATACTCATGATGGTTGTGAATGCAATATAGTTACGATGTGAAAATAGATGATGGTCCGAACAGACGGTTTCCATCAGAACCCTGAGAGACAACTGCAATCGTCGATTTGCTTGATTGATTGATTGTGTGTGATTGATTGCCTTGCTAGGTTGTTAGAATTGTGAATTGCTGTGATTGCTCGCTAGGTTGGTAGTTATCGATTTCAAATCTCTGCATTTCGTTTAATCGCTAGGTTTCTAGAAAGTGATTTTTGATTTTAAGTAGCGAGATCGTTTGGTTTGCTCGGTTAGAATTGTTTTGGGTAAGCTCAGAATTGATAAAGCGGTTTTTTTTAGAAAGCTTATTCGAGATTGAGCGGAATGATAGGATATTGTTATTTAGCCATGTGTGACCGTAAGGTACATAACTAAGTAACCATATTTATATGAGGAAGTGATACCGGGATTAAGTTAAAAGAGGTCTAACCGTTCCAGTGTTATTGAGGTTGTTGATGTAGGACGTGATGGACGATTTGACGAGGACACGAGACCGAACCCGAACCCTAGAGACAAGATGGTGTTACAAGAAGCAGTTTAACCTGAGCCTGCAAGTGAGTCAGTGGAGTTTCATCACCAGAGAGGGTATCAGTGATAGGAGGAACCAAGATAGATGGGTATGATGAGTTAGCAAAGGAATTTAGAAGCATCAGTGACAGTTTTGGACCAGCGCGAGGTTATCAAAGGAAATGTGGTTTGATATCCATGAAGCATGGAGTTCAGTGATCGAAAAAGTTCGAGGCGTGCATAAGTATGGTGGTTTAGTTTTGAAGAAGGAACATCAATATTACCATACTGTTGATGGGGAGCGATAAACAGTAAAGACGGAACAATTATCGAGAAAGGAGGGAGAGTCGGTGTTGTTCCATTCACAGAGGTCGAAGCAAAGTGGGGAAGTCAGAGTATCGGTTGAGGAGATCGTCAGTTGGCGCTGATTAAATCAGGAACTCGATTGGAACAGTTTAGTCAGGATCAGTGGTTTCAAGAATCAAGATTGGAGTCAGCAAAGCAATGAGATGAGGAACCAAGAAGTGATAGTGATGCAAGTTATTAATCCAAGTCATCAGCATGTAGAGAAGTTTTGTGCAAGACGGTGTTTTAGAGGTCAGTAAGCATCGAAAGTACAGTTCAGTTGGTTCATCGTTCGAGCATCGAAGCAGTGGAATCAGTTCCAGAGTGGCGACTTACGAGGTTCAGTTTCCGATTCAAAGTTTTTAGTAACGGCGAATTCGGAGACCAAATTCCTGTAAGTGGGGAAGAATGTGATATCCTGTTCCAAGAAATGGTCAACGGGCAGCAGAAAAGTCAACCGAGGGCAGTTTTGTAATTTTAAGAAGTTTAGGGGCATTTTGGTAATTTTACCAAATTATGAGCCGGAAGAGGAAATGGGCCAAATGTTCTTATTTTTGTCCATAAATAACATTTAGAAGACCAGACGTGGAAGAAACGGAGATTAAACGAGTTTTACGGACTATCGGGAAAGGGAACCGATAGAACCGATAAAACTTGTAAAAATCATTACGGGAGCTACGGGAGTCCGATTGAGGTGAAACGACTTGATAAATTCTTATAAACGAGCCTAGTATTTTAAAAAAAAAAGCTTGGAAGATTTATTTCAGAGGATACGGAGTTTCAATGATTTTAACGGTTTGTCGGGGATGGAAACTGACAAAACCGAAGCAACTTGTAAAATCTATAACCGGAGTTACGGATGTCCAAATGGGGTGATTCAAATTGCAAAATTCATTTAAGAGCATATAGAATCTGAAAATGACGCTTGGTGAATTTATAGAAGCAGCTAAGAAGTTTATAAAATATTAAACACGAAAACAGTAATATTGGTACGTCGGAATGGTTTGGGATTGAGGACCTTCTAGACACGTTTTGGTACAATGGTTTAGGAAATATTGGACATCCAAGAGACAAGTGTGACAACTACTTAGGCTCCACCTATTTATTCTAGAAGAAAGGACACATGTCATGGTTACTTGCAGAGGAAGCTAAGGAGAAGATTCAATGAACTCTCCCCTTCTAGAAGCTGATGGCGTGGAGGGCTGCTATGAGAGGCAAGGACAAGTGTCTAGACAGGTGTCTTCAATCCATGGAGTTGCTTCAGCTATATAAGGAGGCTTGGGGTGTTCACTTTTCTTCACACCAACAAAGCAAATAGAAAGAGAGAAGAAAAAAGAGAGAAAGAGAGGAAGAGGAGGAGAAGCGTGGGGAGAAGGAGGAGAAGAAGAAGGAGGAGTAGAAGAAGAGGAAGACTGGAGGAAGCCGGAGGAAGAAGAAGTCGGAGGAGGAAGAAGAAGCCGGAGGAGGAGGAGGAGCCGAGAGAAGAAGAAGCCGGAGGGAGGAGAGAAGAAGGAGGAGCTGGAGGGGAGAGAGAAGAGAAGAAGGAGGATAAGGAGAGAAGAAGCGTGAGAGAAGAGAGAGGAGAAGAAGAAGAAGAAGAAGAGAGAGAGAAGAAGAAGGGAAGAACGTGAGAGAAGAAGAAGGAGAGAGAGAAGAGGAGAAGAAGGAGGTGAAGAAGAGAAGAAACGTGAGAGAAGAGAGAGGAGAGAGAAGAAGAGAAGAAGCGTAAGAGAGGAGAAAGAAGAAGAAGAAGCCGGAGCAAGAGAAGAAGAAGGAGAGAGAGAGAGAGGCGTAAAGCTTGAAGAAGAAGAAGATGGAGAGAGAAGAAGCGTAAAGCTTGAAGAAGAAGAAGATGGAGAGAGAAGAAGCGTGAAGCTTGAAGAAGAAGAAGATGGAGAGAGTAGAAGTGTAAAGGAGAAAGAAAGAAGATGAAGCGTGAAGAAGGAGAAGAAAGATAGAAGAAGAGAAGCGTGAGAGATAAGAAGAAGAAGCATGAAGAAGAGGAAGAGAGAGAGAGATGGAGGAAGACCGGAGAGGAGAGAACCGGAGGAGAAGAAGAGGGAGAGAAGAAGAAGACCGGAGGAATAAGAAGAGGAGAGAGGAGAGGAAGAAGAAGAGAGAGAGAGAGGCGTTAATAAGAAGAAGAAGAGAGGGAGAACCGGAGGAGAGAAGAGAACTGGAGGAGAGAGAGAGAGAACCGGAGGAGAGAAGAGAACCGGAACCGGAGGAGAGAGAAAATGAGGAAAGAGAAGATGGTCTGGAGGTTCATCGGAATCACCAAGGTCAAGTTTGGGTCAAAGCGAGTCAACGGTTCGGAAAGGGTTTGGGGTAGCAGCGGGTTTAGTTCGGGTCTCGGGGGTTCCATCAATCCATCCATCCGTCGTCATAATAACACTGTGAGTCGGCTAAATTGTGTATTGCATTTAGTTAGAATCATATAGATCCGGAATTGATAAACCGTAGTTTAGGTTGCATACCCGATTGATTAAATTGGTTAGAACGGCTAGATTGATTAATAACTCGGTTAATTAATTAAACGGTTAGGTTAAGAGATGCATGCTTGTTAGCTTATATCCATAATCGTTGATAGTTCGTTGATTTCCTTATTGAGTGTTGCATTGATTGATTGATAGTTCGTTGATTGCTTGATTGGGTGATGCATACATATAGAATGGCATGCTAGGACATATATGCATATATAAGTATTTAAGAACCTATCTAAAAAAATATATACGGTAAATTATGAGTTGATTAAAATACGGTTAAATGACATAAAACACTTAGAATATAATAACGGGATGGGTTAATGAATGAAGGTTAATGAATAATGAGATGTCTGGGAGTTAGTAATTTTACTAAATCTACACCGACAGATCGAGAACATATTAAAAGATACTTAGGAAGGGATAAGTAAGAGAAGTGGTGTGATTGATGAGCCGTCTACGGGATTAGTAATCCACTAATCCCAAGATAGCAGATTGAATGAGTAAAGGTTAAGGAAATATTAAAAGACGAATAAACCTAGTTAATTGTTTGTGTAGTGTTGTGATTGATTGTTTGGTTGTGTATCTACTTCGGTGTTGGGCCGAGTAGACTGATTGCTTGCTTGTTTATTTACTTCGGTGTTGGGCCGAGTAGACTGTACTGGTAGATACTTACTCTGGTGCGGGACCGAGTAAGTTTGGGTGATGTGGAGATTGGTGATAGGACTTGCGGGATAGACTAGGGATTGAGATAGTAGTTCTATTTGACCTTATTGGTATTGCGTGATAGAGTCCCATCAAGTCTGCTTGTTTACATTTCTGTTATTAGGACTCTATAGGGTGCGTTAGATCCCGCAAGTCTAGAAATGGCGTTCTGGTACTTCTGACCCGATTGGATCCTCGGGTAGTTACCTGATCAGGCACGTACCTTCGGTAGTGGTTCTGGCAGGTGTTAACCTATGGAGTGACGTCTGTAGGTGTGTGGTCCGGAGAATAGAGGGTTGCGTCCTAGGGCCGGACTGCATGGAAACTTGGGTTATCTAGGGATAGCCTGAGTCACCGCGTATCGATGGACGGAGAACGGTGTCCTAGCCGCAGGACTTTGTGTTATCGCCTAGGAGTCGTGGAAGGTTTTAGCTACCGTGGCGGCAGCTAAGTGTTCCCTTGGAAGTCACCGAGTTCGCAAAGTGGGCCCATATGGTGTGGAGATTGCGTTAGAGCTGTGATAGATAGATCGAGTCTAATCAAGTGCTGCAGTGTTCTCGATTCCCTTTGTTGATGATTGTGTTGTTATTTTAATGCCTTTGT
Source organism: Orychophragmus violaceus (assembly GCA_030180135.1). Classification (NCBI taxonomy): domain Eukaryota; kingdom Viridiplantae; phylum Streptophyta; class Magnoliopsida; order Brassicales; family Brassicaceae; genus Orychophragmus; species Orychophragmus violaceus. Next base: position 19,937,057 of record CM058232.1, on the reverse strand, counting down.
GTGTTGTGAAGCTCATCACGTCTTGGTAGCACGTGATTAGCTACTATACTTGATTGTTATTTTGGGTTTTGACGGGATTAATAGATTGTTAGCAGCCTTTAGTTGGGAGCCGTCTCAATGGGTAATCTTAGATTACTCATTATACTCTTTTGTCTTTTTCAGGTTTGGCGTAGCTCGGCGGACGCGTAGGACACTCGGAGTAGTCTCGGGTTGGCATTGGGTATCGGTTATTACGTATTTTGACTGTTACTTTCGGTTTCAGATTTTGTTGGAACGTTCCGCTAAATGTTTGTATTAGACCGTATATTACTATGAATAAGATTTATATTTTTCAAGTAGTAAAAACATAATAATTCTCTGATATACGGTTTCGTCCAAACCGAACACAACTCGTGGAAGCGGTACAGGTTGCGAAGCCTTGTATCGTGGAAATGAGGTAAACGGAGTCAAAGATAGTTTGGTTCGAACCTTTGTCTCAAACCAGATTGTCTATTGCTTTCGTATTGTTACAAAATCTTCTCGTATAACTGCTCGGGTTCGATCGATCATGTTCTTGTTTGATTGTTGGCCGGTCAGCTTGTCGATCAGCGGAAAACGGGAAGGGGGCATTACAGCCTCCCACTCAGCGCTTTTTAAACTCAATAGCTTGACTATGGAAAGGATATCGAACTTATGGGGGATTCAACAGAGACTTTGAATGTCTCTGTGAATGTCTCTTCGGCCAAGGTGGCGTATAAGCTTTCGGATCATGAGATTTCCCAAGATAAGAGCAAAGAGAACCAGGGTGGGAGTGAAGCGAGGGTGGGATATTGTGTTTGCTTGCATTTACAGCTTTGTGATTAGGAGCTTTGAGTTTAGAAGAGTCATACCTGTGCTTTGGTGGATGGAAGAGATCATGAGCTTTCTGCTTAAAAGCAGTTGCAGGATCATAAGATGTTAGAGCAAGTTCAGAATGAACTGCCATCTTCTCTTCTCCAACAGGAATCTCTGGTTCGACTTCCACACTAAAGCTATGTCCATCAATGGTGGATTTCTGCAGCTTATCCATCTTGAACCTCAATGGCTCATCTCCCAGGTGGAGATCAATCAGACCACGTCGCACATTTATCGCAGCTCCAGCAGTAGCTAAGAATGATCTTCCAAGCAGAATAGGATCATCTGGCTCAATATTATACTTCAGCACCACAAAGTCCGTTGGAATCAAGTAGTTTCCAACTAGGTATGTCCTCAAGAACTCCTTACGGATATCGCATTCAACGATCAGCTAGGATAAGAGAGATCCTAGTAAGCTGGAATTCCATCATTCCCAATCTAACAGCCACTGAGTAAGTGATATACCATGGATTTTAGCCATGGTATATGTCTTACTTATCGAGTCTTTTATTATGTTTTGGAGTCTTTTTAGTATGTTTACAAGTCTATGTACGTTTGGAGCGGAATTGGACATTATGGCGCATTTTGGAGCATTTGGCCGAGAAGAAGAAGTCACTGCCCATATCAGACATGTGTGTCGATCGAGACACAATGTGCATCGATCGACACAGACGCGAGACAGACTTTTCTCGGCAGTTTTAATGAAGAGTTTGGATATTGCACTTTTTCTCATAATTACAAAGAAACCCTAGCCGTGATTAGATCATTATATTAGGGTTTTTAAGCCATTGGTTAGGCTACGCTTTTATTTTTTACTTTGAGAGAGTTAGGGGCTGATCTTGTTCTTGAAAGAGAGAGGATTTCGAACCCCAGTTCTTTATTTTATTATATATTATTTGGTTTTCTATTCATGATGTCTTATGTTTCGATGATCATGTACCAGTTAGGTTTATGGATTCTCACAGGGGATTTCATAGAATTATAGGTTGATCAATCTGTAGGGATTCATATCTATTAGTTCTTCATCTAGAGTTGTTCTTAATGCTTAATCTGAAGTAGCTACCCAAATTTATGATGTTAGGTTGATTTCCGCAACGACAGTTGGTTAATTAGCTAGAAAGAACCTAGACGAGCAATTTGATCTACTCGCAAAGAAATTTGGTTTAGAGAAATTGTGAACGAAAGAACTTAAGATTAATGCTTGTTTAGAACTCTAGAATTCGCAATGAAAGTTGGCTTGCTAGGTTGTTAGACATAGATAGTATTCGCAACGAAAGTTGGCTTCTTATACTTCCGTGATTCCAGTTCTAGAACAGTTCTTAATTAGATCCCGATTGATTGATTGTCTGTGTTCCTGATTTCCTGAGAACTCCATTGAACTGACGCCTTCGCCTTTTGATTTACAAACCGTTTACTTGCTTTCTATTTTGATTTATTGCTTTCTGCCGCTTCTACCTAGCTTAACCTGAAATTCTATAATCTATCGCAAGAGTCTAGAGTCTCTGTGGATTTCGATACCCTATATACTACAATAGCATAATTGTGCACTTGCAGTAGAATAGGATTAAAACTTAGACCCTATCAAGTTTTTGCCGCCATTGCCGGGGACTCTTTTGAGTCTTCGATAAATTTGAACTTAGGGTTTAGACTAGGTTTTTCGTTTTTATTTTACTGATTTATTTTTATGTTTTTCTCTGTTTTACAGGTCAGGTTCGACAGAATCGGCTTGCATCGATCGACACGGTCCTGTGTGTCGATCGACACGGTCCTGTGTGTCGATCGACATAGATTTCGCATTGCATCGATCGACGCTCTTCTTGCATCGGTCGACACATTTCGCGGAATCACCAAGAAGACTAAGAGATCCGTAAGGACGATGTGTCGGAATAATTTTTTCAGCTCAGGGATTGACAGCTCGCAGATAGCTGGGACTGGATTCTACAATCAGGAATCTGATTTTTCAGAAACCCTTTCAGCAACGGAGTAACTCCTTCTCAAGGAACTATGGTGTTTCTTCTTACCAAGCACCGCTTGCACATACATATAAGAGCAGATTGGAAACCATGATGGAGCAGTTTCTTGAGGGACAACAACAGATCACTGTGTCCTTCAACTCAAAGATAGATGCATTGTATGAAAATCTGAATGGGAAGTTTGAATCTTTGAGCACACATGTGAAGAAGCTAGATGTCCAAGTTCAACAGACAGCTGGAGCAATACAAAGGCAAAATGAAGCTGGGAAATCTGAACAGAGGCAATACGTCAATGCTGTGGTCACAGGAAATGAGATTGACTTGCTAGGAGAAGAAGAAAGTGTAATCTCGGATTTTCTGGATGAATATTGTCTATCTGAGACATGTGTCGATCGACACACCCTCGATGTCGATCGATGCATCCCCGATACGTCTGATGAATTTGAACATAATCTCCTTGTGTCGATCGACACACAACGTGCATCGGTCGACACAAATCCCAGAAGGGACCATAAACCTGCAACAGTCCTAGAACGAGTCTATAAGCCTCTGTGCCATATCCTAAGGTTGCTAAACTGTCTAAACAGGAGCTAGAAGCGGCTAACTGCATGAAAGTGATGGAAAAGAAGCTGATTCAGATTACAGAGAAGATACCAGACCCAAGAGCCTTTGTGCTAGAGTGTTCCATCTCTAATGACAGATTCAAGCGTTCTCAGTGTGACTTAGGATCTTGTGTGAATCTCATGCCATACTCTGTGGCTGTGAGATTAGGACTGATGGATTTCCAGCCTACTAGGATCTCTCTTATCCTAGCTGATCGGTCAAAGCGATATCCGGAAGGAGTTCTTGAGGACGTTCAAGTCAGAGTTGGGAACTACTTGATTCCAATAGATTTTGTGGTGCTGAAGTATGATATTGAGCCTTATGATCCTCTACTACTTGGTAGATCATTCTTAGCTACTGCTGGAGCTGTGATTGATGTGAGGCGTGGACTGATTGATCTCCATCTGGGAGATAAGCCTTTGCAGTTCAATATGGATAAGCTGCAGAAATCTACCATTGATGGACATAGTTTCAGTGTTGAAGTGGAACCATAGATTCCTGTTGGAGAAGAGAAGATGGTTGTTCATTCTGAACATGCTCTAACATCTTCAGAACCTGCAACTGCTACTAAGCAGAAATCCCCAGACATATCATTCCCACCAAAGAAAAGGTATCGATCGTCTAAGTTTAAAGCTACTAATTCATTTGCTGTGACAGCAGGAAAACACAGATACCCACCCAAGTTTCGCTCCCACCCTGATGCTCTTCGCTTTTTCCTTGGGAGATCTCATGATCCGAATGCTTATACGCCACCTTGGATGAAGAGACATTCACAGAGACACTCAAAGTCTCTGTTGAATACCCCATAAGTCTGATCTCCTTTCCATAGTTAAGCTACTGACTTTAAACAAGCGCTGAGTGGGAGGCAACCCACTGTTAGGTTCATTTTTGTTTTCATTTTTCGTTTTGTTTTGGTGTTTTTGATTTTGCTGTTTAAGTATGTTCAGAGGCATGAGAAACAGGCAAAATCGCACTGCAAATGCGATTTCTGGTTAGCCGATTCGATTGCGGTTCAGGTACCGGTTATCTACATAACCGCGGGCAAAAATTCGCCTTGCATCGATCGACACCACTTGTGCATCGATCGACGCAGGCCAACGACAGGTAAGTATTCTGCAACTTTCGGATTTTTAGATTTGATTTCTTATTCTCACCGAACCTCGGCTTGACACCACTGGGGAAAGTGTGTTTCAAGTGTGCGGGAGGTAGCTACTGACTCACACTTTTGTGTTCATAGAGTCAATCCTGTTTTCAAAAATTTGTTTTATTGAGTCAAAATAGTTTAAGTAGGAAACAATGAATTTTTAAGAACTTAACAACACTTGCAAGAACTTAAGTAACCATTGGGATGAGCTTGCAGGATCTATCTATGACTATTAGAAAACCCAATGCGGATCAACCTACTGATGACACCCACATCACTTCAGGTATCAGAGGATCCTTTACTGACTTCACCCTTAATTTGACTTAATTTTCTCACTTAAGGGCTTGGTATACCTTGAGTCGGACTCCTCTGTTAGTTCTAACACAGCTTGTAAACCTGCCCGAGTAAGGTTCCCTTCTCCCCTTCTCTAAAGTAAAAAAAAAAAGAATAATAAACTGAGGATGAGCTAGTAGCTCCGAAGTGGTCACGGGAGTGGTAGCAAACACTATTACCTCCTGTGCATTCATGGAATGTGTCCAAAGTACACCCCATAACGGGAAGAGCACTGATAAAAAAAAATGATACCCAATGGGGGAAAATCAGATTGCTAAGGAAGGGAAAAGAGAAGAAAGGAACCAGAAAAAGATAGTATGGTGGTCTAGAGCTGACAGAGTAAGAATCCATGTGCCCTTTGATCGATAATCCTTAGGTGAGACCGCACTTAATAGCTTATAGAAGTCAGTAGGGTGAATTTGAATTGCTTTGGATTGATTGTGGAGTTTTGATAGGGTCTAAGTTTTATCCTATTCTACTGCAAATGCACAGTTAATGCAATTATAGTATAAAAGGTATCGAATCCACAGAGACTCTAGAATCTTGCGATAGATTATAGAATTTCGGGTTAAGCTAGGTAGAAGCGATAAAAAGCAGTAAATCAAAATAGAAAGCAAGTAAACGGTTTGTAAATCAGAAGCCGAAGGCGTCAGGTCAAGAGAGTTCTCAGGAAATCAGGAACACAGGCAATCAATCAATCGGGATCTAATTAAGAACTGTTCTAGAACTGGAATCACGGAAATATAAGAAGCCAACTTTCGTTGCGAATCCTATCTATGTCTAACAGCCTAGCAAGCCAACTTTCGTTGCGAATTCTAGAGTTCTAAACAAGCATTAATCTCAAGTTCTTTCGTTCACAATTCCTCCAAACCAAATTTCTTTGCGAGTAGATCAAATTGCTCATCTAGGTTCTTTCTAGCTAATTAACCAACTGTCGTTGTGGAAATCAACCTAACATCATAAATCTGGGTAGCTACTTCAGATTAAGCATTAAGAACAACCCTAGATGAAGAACTAACAGACATGAATCCCTACAGATTGATCAACCTATAATTCCATGAAATCCCTAATGAGAATCCCTAAACCTAACAGGTAAACTACTCAGACATGATCATCGAAACAGAAGACATCATGAATAGAAACCCTAGCCGTGATTAGATCATTATATTAGGGTTTTTACGCCATTGGTTAGGCTACGCTTTTATTTTTACTTTGAGAGAGTTAGGGGCTGATCTTGTTCTTGAAAGAGAGAGGATTTCGAACCCCAGTTCTTTATTTTATTATATACTATTTGGTTTTCTATTCATGATGTCTTCTGTTTCGATGATCATGTCTAAGTAGTTTACCAGTTAGGTTTAGGGATTCTCACAGGGGATTCCATGGAATTATAGGTTGATCAATCTGTAGGGATTCATATTTGTTAGTTCTTCATCTAGGGTTGTTATTAATGCTTAATTTGAAGTAGCTACCCAGATTTATGATGTTAGGTTGATTTCCTCAACGACAGTTGGTTAATTAGCTAGAAAGAACGTAGATGAGCAATTTGATCTACTCGCAAAGAAATTTGGTTTAGAGGAATTGTGAACGAAAGAACTTGAGATTAATGCTTGTTTAGAACTCTAGAATTCGCAACGAAAGTTGGCTTGCTAGGTTGTTAGACATAGATAGGATTCGCAATGAAAGCTGGCTTCTTATACTTCCGTGATTCCAGTTCTAGAACAATTCTTAATTAGATCCCGATTGATTGATTGCCTGTTTTCCTGATTTCCTGAGAACTCCTTTGACCTGACGCCTTCGCCTTCTGATTTACAAACCATTTACTTGCTTTCTATTTTGATTTATTGCTTTCTACCGCTTCTACCTAGCTTAACCTGAAATTCTATAATTTATCGCAAGAGTCTAGAGTCTATGTGGATTTCGATACCCTATATACTACAATAGCATAATTGTGCACTTGTAGTAGAATAGGATTAAAACTTAGACCCTATCAGTAAGGCATGAGATTCACACCAGATCCTAAATCACATAGAGAATGCTTGAATCTTTCCTTAGAAATAAAACAGTCTAGATCAAAGACTCATGGATCTGGAAGCTGAAGGATTGTTTAGTTGATCCTGATTCAATTCTTAGATTCATATCAACCTAAACATGCGGATCTAGGTTCTTCTCGAATAGAAACAAATGATGATCTCACCTTTTACCTGTTAATTGCAGCGGAAGGAGAGAACAGGTCAGAGATCAGAGAAACACCGAGAGATGAATCCTCCAAAGGTTCACACACGCGATCACAGAAAACGGCTGCTAGACCACAAGGAACTCGGCGCAGAGAGAGAGAGAGTTTTCGGCTAAGGGGCTAGGGTTAATTGTTCTGAACTCGAGTTTTATCTTATAAAACTTGTCCGGTTCCGTTTGGGCCATTTGGCCCAAACACCAATTAACTCGACGGCATTCGCGCACTGTGTCGACCGACACACCTTGTGTATCGATCGACACACAGTGGCCAAACCGTTTTATTCTCTCTAAGTACAGTAAATGCCTAGCACTTTTACCGTACTTCTGCTAAACCGTTCCTACACATTTTCCTGTTAGCTTAGGCGTGTGACCCATATGGGATCATATAATAAAGGCAATAAGTCCAAGACTTATAGATCATGAGCGGACTCTAGCAAGCCATCATGACCCCCAGTATTATATGACTTATGTCTGATCATTGACATACTCTTACTTTCTAGAGACAGTACCGAGATTACTGGACACAATTCCAACAATCTCCCACTTGTACTGGAATCTCTGTATTCATAATCCTTTTGTCACAATATCTCGATTAGTCATAAGGCAAGATTGGTGTCATCCTTATAAAGCCTAATCTTGTTCATCGGACTCTGATTCGATACTGACAATCCAAACGACTCGGGACAGTCCGTTTGAGCATGGCCATGCATTTTCCAGTATTCAAATCTCCGATTGGCCTAGAGATATTCACTCCATTTATATTGGAGGGACAAATTCCGTCTTGTTCCATCACTGTAAACTACTCATTTCATAATGTACCCAAACAAGATCCTTATAACTATCGCAGAACGATAGCGTTAGACAATGATCAAAGTGCATCAGTCCATGTGCAGTCACATGCATGCGAACTCAGGTCTAAGGACTATACTCTATAGTCGTAGTAAGAATCTCTTATGACACAGATATAAATATCCTGAAGAGTTCTTATAAGCGGGTCTTGTCCGGTCGTATGTTCCCAAACATACACCTATGTACTGACTTTGATGCCGCGCATCTATGACACACTGAGACTTTGTCATAAGTCACGTACCAATCCAGTCTCACACGGTTGTTGGTGTTCCAATTTCAACAACCTTCGACTAGGGACGGGATGATATAAAACATCTATCAAATATAGGGTCTCATGATCAAGCTAAATGACTTCGATGACTCAAGATCAAGTCATTTACTTCGATGACCTATAAAATGGTTCATATCACTTTGGAACGATTATTTCATCACAGTTAAAATAATCTTGAAATAATAATTTCATTAAACATAAGAATGTTTTACAAGAACATATCAAATAACTAAATAAAAGCCCTCAAACTCCCACTCAAATTTAGATTACATTTCTATGTCTCTAATGCCTACAGCTTCAGTCAGAAACTCGAGCTTAGGCCTTGGGAGTGGCTTTGTCAACGGATCAGCGACGTTATCATCTGTCTGAACTCGGCTGATCTTGACTTCCTTTCTATTAATGATGTCACGTATCAAGTGAAATCTTCTTAGAACATGCTTGGATTTCTGGTGTGATCTTGGTTCCTTTGCCTGAGCTATAGCACCATTGTTGTCACAAAACAGTGCCAGAGGCTCAGCCGCATCTGGTATCACACCTAGTTCAATAATGAACTTTCGTATCCAAACAGCTTCCTTCGCAGCTTCTGAGGCGGCGATATATTCAGCTTCTGTAGTGGAATCAGCAACGGTGTCTTGCTTGGAGCTTCTCCAACTGATTGCACCGCCATTCAGACAAAAGATATAACCGGACTGTGACCGGAAATCATCTTGGTCTGTCTGGAAACTTGCGTCCGTGAATCCACTGACTTTAAGCACATCACTTCCACCGTACACTAAGAACTTATCCTTAGTATGTCTTAGATACTTCAAGATATTCTTTACGGCAATCCAATGGTTTTCACCTGGATTTGACTGGTATCTACTCGTCATGCTCAATGCATAAGCAACATCAGGACGAGTACAGATCATGACATACATGACAGATCCTATTGCAGATGCATAAGGAATATTCTTCATGCGCTCAAGCTCAGCAGCCGTCGTAGGGCTCTGCTTCTTGCTTAGCGTTGTGCCATGTACCATCGGCGTGAAGCCCTTCTTGGAATCCTTCATGCTGAATCTTTGTAGGACTTTGTCAATGTATGAATCTTGACACAAGCCTATCAGCCTTCTAGATCTATCCCGGTAGATCCTGATTCCAAGAACGTATGCGGATTCACCCATGTCTTTCATGGAAAAACAACTTCCAAGCCAGTCTTTTACGGACTTCAGCATTGGAATGTCGTTTCCGAGAAGCAGTATGTCATCGACATACAGAATAAGAAATACTATCTTGCTCCCACTAGTTTTCTTATACACGCATTGTTCTTCTTCGTTTCTGATGAAGTCAAATTGCTTGATCGCTTCATCAAAACGAAGATTCCAGCTCCTCGATGCTTGCTTCAATCCATAAATGGATTTATGAAGCTTGCATACTTTCCCAGCATTCTTTGGATCTATGTAACCGTCAGGTTGTGTCATATACACATCCTCTTCCAGAATACCATTCAGGAAGGCGGTATTCACGTCCATCTGCCAAATTTCATAATCATGAAAAGCTGCAGTTGCTAGTAGAATCCGAATAGATTTCATCATAGCCACTGGTGAATAGGTTTCATCGTAATCCACACCGTGAACTTGTCTGAAACCTTTTGCCACCAACCTGGCTTTATAAATCTGGACATTTCCATCCACGTCAATCTTCTTCTTGAAGATCCATTTGCACTCGATGGCTTTTACACCAGCAGGCAAATCAACCAAAGAAAACACTTGGTTGACTGACATGGAGTCCATTTCGGAATCAGTGGCTTTGCGCCACTTAGAGGAATCTGGGCCCATCATGGCTTGATTGAAGTTCGATGGTTCATCACCATCAATGATCAAAAGATCATGACAGTCAGTCACGAGGAATCCTTGATATCTCTCAGGTTCGTGACGGATCCTCCCGGATCTTCGAACTTCAGGTACTACAGGTTCAGGCTCTACAATTTCTTGTAGGTCCTCCTGCTGCTCTTCCTCATTAGGTTGAGCAGTATCCTGTTCATCTTGAATTTCTTCAAGCAGTACCTTACTCCCACTGTCTTTCTTAGAGAGAAACTCTCTCTCAAGAAAGTTACAATCCCGGGCAACAAAGATCTTGTTCTCGGAACGTAGATAGAAGTAATAAGCCTTGGTTTCCCGTGGATAACCAATGAAGTAGCATTTATCAGATTTTGGTGTAAGCTTATCTGAGATTAATCTCTTGACATAGGCTTCACAACCCCAAATTCTTAGATAAGACAGCACTGGAGCCACTCCAGTCCATAATTCATATGGTGTCTTTGCTACTGCTTTTGATGGCGCTCTATTTAGAGTGAACACTGCTGTTAGCAGAGCATATCCCCAAAGGGATATTGGAAGGTCTGTGTGACTCATCATAGATCGAACCATATCCAATAAGGTCCGATTTCTCCTCTCAGACACACCATTCCATTGAGGTGTTCCGGAAGGAGTGAGTTGGGACACGATCCCACACTCTCTTAGATGATCACTGAATTCTTGGCTTAAGTATTCTCCTCCTCGGTCGGACCGAAGAGCCTTAATGCTTTTGCCAAGTTGGTTCTGTACTTCATTTTGGAATTCTCTGAACTTTTCAAAAGATTCAGACTTATGTTTCTTTAAATAAACATATCCATACCTACTGAAATCATCAGTGAAGGTAATGAAGTACTGATAGTTTCCTCTTGCATTTGTGGACATTGGGCCACACACGTCAGTGTGTATCAGGCCCAATAAGTCACTGGCCCTCTCGTTAGGTTTATTAAAGGGGGCCCGTGTCATTTTGCCCATCATGCAGGATTCGCATTTCTCACATGACTCAAAGTCAAATGAGCCAAGAAGTCCATTCGAATGGAGCCTCTTGATGCGTTTCTCGCTGATGTGCCCTAAACGACAATGCCATAGAAACGTTTGGTTCTCCTCATTAGGTTTGAACCGTTTGGTATTAATGTTATAAACTGGCGCGGATTGATCGAGTATGTAAAGCCCATTCGTAAGAGGGGCAGAACCATAGAACAAATTGTTGCGATTGAAGGAACATAATTTATTCTTAACTGAAAAATCATAACCTTCCAAATCCAACAAAGAAATTGAAATAATATTCCTGCTTATAGCAGGTACAAAATAACAATTATTGAGTTCTAAAATCAATCCCAAAGGTAAAGACAACAAGTATGTGCCTACAGCTAGTGCTGGAACTTTCGCTCCATTCCCAACTCGTAGCTCCACTTGTCCTTGCTTCAGCCTTCTACTGTTGCTGAGTGCCTGCATATTAGTACAAATATGAGCCCCACAACCAGTATCCATAACCCATGAGGTATTATCAGAAGTAGTTGTATTAACTTCTATAACAAAAATACCTGTCGAAGAAGTCTCGAGAGTCTTCTTCTTCAATTCCTTTAGACCTTCTTGGAATTTCTTACATTCTCTCCTCCAATGCCCTGGTTCTTTACATAACCTGCATATGTCAGTTGGCCCAGCCTTGGACTTGGGCTTGGGCTTTGGCGTGTCCTTGTCCGCGACTTGGACAGCCTTGGCCTTTCCCTTATCCTTAGCGGAGGATTTCTTAAACCCCTTGCCCTTTTGCACCATAAGCACATTGGGGTCCTTGGCGGTTTTCCTCAAGTTGGGCTCTGCAGTCTTGAGCATTCCGTGAAGCTCAGGCAATGTCTTACTCAAGCCATGCATGTTAAAGTTCAGAATGAACTGATCATAGCTTGCAGGTAATGACTGCAGAATGATGTCGCAGGCAAGTTCCTGGCTGATTGGGCAGTCGAGTTTCTGAAGATGATCGAGATAACCCATCATCTTCAAGACATGAGGACTCACTGCCGCATTCGCAGCCAACTTGCAGTCCAAGAGGTTCTTAACTGTTTGAAACCTCTCAGTCCTAGCCTGCTCCTGAAAAAGCGATTTCAGGCTTGCCATTATCTCAATTGGTGACAACACACTCTCGAACTGCATTTGCAGCTCACCAGTCATTGTCGCCAACATAAGGCAATACACATCATTTTCATCTGACGAATGCTTTTCCCAAGCATTATGCAGAGTCCTGGCGGCATTGTTAGCAGGCCTCTCGGGGAGAGGATCACGAAGGACATAATCCTTCTTCTCCTGCTTGAGGACCAGCCTCAAGTTCCTTGACCACGTCAGGAAGTTCGTTCCAGTCAGCTTCTCCTTCTCGAGAACAGACCGGATTGAGAATGTGTTTTGTGTGCTTGTAGTAGTCATAGCTGAAATATATAGATAAAAAGGTTATTAGTTAAAATGTTCAATATGATTAATCTCGTATTAAATTTAATATGATTAATCATGCATTATATTCAATAACATAAGTTACCCTCAATAGAATATAATGATTCCAAGATCCACATATAACTAAGATCAAAGTGGGCCACTGGCCATCACCCAACCTTAGCTTATATCGGTAAGCCCTATATCGGCTAATTATATCCGTGATATAACTCTTGGTTGTGAATCTGGGCCCGAGGCCCAATCCACTCTGATGTCTCAAGGCCCGGGACTCCCGATGGCCTAGTCAAGAAAACCAGACTATACAGTCATGTAATCATTAATGTCTGGGACTCCCAATGACATTTATGAATCACAAACCGTCTTATCCACGCAAAAGCAGACACCCTCACACTGTAAGGCAATGAATACAATTGAATGGGCTTCGACAGCTGACATAGAATGGACAAGACATCCAACGCTTGATATTATTTGAGGTTCGTAGGTTTATTTAAAAAATTCATTCCCAAAATAGAAGATTACTATTTCGGGAAACTTTCCATTTTAGGAAACCTACTATTTTTGGAAACTTTCTAAAATTGGAAACTTTCTAAAAACGGAAACTTTCTAACTTTAGAAATTTCTTAAAATCCGAATCATGCAAATCTAGAAACTTCTATAAATTAAGAAACTTTCTAATTTCAAAATATCGGAAACTTTAATTTAAAATCGATTTATATTCTTTATAAAATAAATTTTAAATTAAATCTGAAGAAAGACTCAAATAATTGGCCCAATCGTTTTAACTTCTTGGCCCGAGGCCGAAGAATTTGTCTATGTCCGAGACATAACCCGATCGTCCAATTAGATGACATAACCGGTCTGGTTCATTAAAATTGGTCTAACCAAAATTAATTACTACGACGACCACAATTGTCAACCGGTTATTTACTAAACCGGATTTTCTCAATTTATTTGGTCCAACCAAATCAAATTAGAAAATCCTGGTTTAGGCACTAAATCCAATAATTCTTTCGACATTGGATTTCTTGTCCCGGTTTAACCAGACTTAATAAAATTATTAAATCTGTTTATTAAACCAGGACGATTTAATTTTAATCAAAATATTAAACCGAGCCTTAAACCAACCATGTCGATCGATGAACCAACCGTGTCGATCGATCCATCAACCGCATCGGTCGATGCTCTTAGCATCGATCCTGCATCGATCGTGCATCGATCCTGTATCGATCGATGCTCTCACGCATGCACGGAAACGAGCCAAAACCCTAACCGTGTCGATCGATGCACCAACCGCATCGGTCGATGCACCAACATCGAACCTGCATCGATCCTGCATCGATCGATGCTTTCACGCGTTAACAGGGTTAGCCGATAGACTGTATCGACCGATCCATGCGATCGTATCGATCGATCCATGCGATCGCAGCCGATACTCATTCTCTCGGATCAGATCGCATACCAAATCATATAGCTTGATCATGCGATTTTTTCATATGTTTAGGTTTCAATTCTTGTTACTTAAGTGATTTCTCTTATCAGTAGTTGATTCAAAACACTTTTAAACAAGTAAAACAATCCTAAACTTGAATCTAAACAAGAAAAACCAGAACCTGGCTCTGATACCACTGAAGGATTGTTTAGTTGATCCTGATTCAATTCTTAGATTCATATCAACCTAAACATGCGGATCTAGGTTCTTCTCGAATAGAAACAAATGATGATCTCACCTTTTACCTGTTAATTGCAGCGGAAGGAGAGAACAGGTCAGAGATCAGAGAAACACCGAGAGATGAATCCTCCAAAGGTTCACACACGCGATCACAGAAAACGGCTGCTAGACCACAAGGAACTCGGCGCAGAGAGAGAGAGAGTTTTCGGCTAAGGGGCTAGGGTTAATTGTTCTGAACTCGAGTTTTATCTTATAAAACTTGTCCGGTTCCGTTTGGGCCATTTGGCCCAAACACCAATTAACTCGACGGCATTCGCGCACTGTGTCGACCGACACACCTTGTGTATCGATCGACACACAGTGGCCAAACCGTTTTATTCTCTCTAAGTACAGTAAATGCCTAGCACTTTTACCGTACTTCTGCTAAACCGTTCCTACACATTTTCCTGTTAGCTTAGGCGTGTGACCCATATGGGATCATATAATAAAGGCAATAAGTCCAAGACTTATAGATCATGAGCGGACTCTAGCAAGCCATCATGACCCCCAGTATTATATGACTTATGTCTGATCATTGACATACTCTTACTTTCTAGAGACAGTACCGAGATTACTGGACACAATTCCAACAGAAGCTTCTCTGAAATCTGAATCAACTGTTTTTCCATCACTTTTATGCATTTAGTCACGTCTAGCTCCTGTTTAGACAGTTTAGGAGCCTTAAAATATGGATCTGATGGCTTGTAGGCTCGTTCTAGGACTGTTGCAGGTTTCTGCTCCCGTCTGCAATATGTGTCGACCGATGTAGTAGGTGTGTCGATCGACACAAGGCGATTTCGAGCTGTTTCAGCAGACGTATCGGGCTTGCATCGATCGACATCAAGTGTGTGTCTATCGATGCATGTCTCAGACAGACATAATTCTTCCAAAAAATCCGAGAATATGCTCTATTCTTCTCCTAGCAAGTCAATCTCATCTCTTGTGATCACAGCATTGACATATTGCTTCTGTTCGGCTTTCCCAGACCCATTTTGCCTTTGCATTGCTTGAGATGTCTGTTGGACTTGAACATCTAGCTTCTTCACATGTGTGCTCAAGGATTCAAACTTCCAATTCAGATCTTCATACCAAGCATCCAGCTTCTTGTTGAAGTCTACATCAGTCTTAGTCTGACCCTCCAGCAACCGCTCCATCATGGCTTCCATCTTGCTCTCATGAGCATTAGCAGCAGGAGGTGTCTGATAGGAGGATGATCCATAAGTCCTCTGATAAGAATTTCCTTGCTGATTTCCAGACCTGTTTCCTTGAAATCCAGAGCCACTGATGTAGTTCACATCTTTTTCTGGTGATCTTCTTCAGCCTCAAACACTTCAACTTCCTGAGCAAAGTGGACAGCTTTCTTTCCAGTCAACAAACTGTGAACAGTGTCAAGTTTATTCCTGATATCAGCAGTCTTGGTGCTATTACTGCTCACCAAGTTATCAATCAGCGTCCTAGCCTGTTCAGGTGTTCTTGTATTGAAATTTCCATTGCTGGCATTATCCAATGCAGACTGGTAATGGAGATCAATTCCTCTGAAGAATATGCCCAGCAGCGTAACTTCAGAGAATCCATGATGAGGACAGTCACGTTGCTACTTCTTAAACCTCATCCAAGCAGACTTAGGAGGCTCTGTAGGACCTTGGGTGAAGGTGAGAATATCCTGTCTCGACTGATCAGAGCGAGCATCATCATAAAAGTGCCTCAGAAACTCCCTCTTCACAGCATCCCAAGTAGTAAACTTCCCAGTTGGAAGTTGTTTCAGCCAAGCTGCAGCCTCTCCAGCGAAAGAATAGGGGAAAGTTTGAGATACAAGTAGTCATAGTTTACCCCATTGTACTTTATTCCAGTGATGAAGTCTTCAAAATCATCGATATGATCCATGGGTTGCTCATGTGGGAGACCATGGAAAGGATTCTCCCTTAGAAGAGAGTAGTAGACAGTCTTAATCTCAAAGGCATTCATCACAAAGCCTGGAGGTACAATTGCTGACCGGTTAGCATAGAACTCATCGAGACGGTTGTAGTCAGCAAGAGTCCTCTCATCAGCAGGAGGCTTAATCATCTGCCCTTGACCATGGGGCTTTTCAGGCGCAGGTTCAGGGATCACACGTCCCTCAGCATCAATCCTTAGCCCTTCATTATAGTACCGGTTGTTCTGTTGGTCTCTAAGAAGATAGGGATCGAGTATGAAGATCATGAAGATAGGGATCGAGTATGAAAGAGTCAAGAAAAGATGCTTTATGTGTCATAGGCTCACACATGAAAATTCAAGGTGTCCATGGAATACAGAGGTGGCCAAACGCAGAAACTTGACTAAGGATTTATCGACAACAAAGGATGAGCAGCCTAAGTTGGTCTTAAAACCTGATGATCCTCTCTTTGGCATTTTAACAGAAGAACAGGTGGGAATGTACATAAGGAAAAACGTCTGAAGGTTGCAAAAGACGTCCTAGATGCAACCAGACAATATCTCCAAGTCGACGATCCCACTGATACGATCAGGTTTTAATCCCCAGATCTACACTGCAAATGCACGGACGTGAACCTGTAGTATATATGGTATCGAATCCACAAAGACTCAAGATCTTGCGATATATTGTAGAATTTCAGGTTAAGCCAGGTAAAGTAGTAGAAAGCAGTAAATCAAGCAATAAAGTAAATAGATCGGTTTGTAAACAAGAAGGCAAAGCGTCAGGTCAAGGGAGTTCTCAGGAAATCAGGAACATAGGCTATTCAATCAATCGGGATCTAATTAAGAACTGTTCTAGAACTAGAATCACATAATTATAACAGATCAACTTTCGTTGCGAATATTATCTATGTCTAACACCCTAGCAAGCCAACTTTCGTTGCGAATCCTAGAGTTCTAAACAAGCATTAATCTCAGGTTCTTTCGTCCACAATTCTCCTAAGCCAAATTTCTTTGCGAATAGTCAAATTGCACATCTAAGTTCTTTCTAGTTAATTAATACACTTTCGTTGCATAAATCAACCTAACATCAATAATCTAAGTGGCCAATTCAAATCAAGCAGTAAGAACAACCCTAGATGAAGAACTAGAAAGATATGAATCCCTACAGATTTATCAACCTATAATTCTATGAAATCCCCTGTGAGAATCCATAAACCAAACAGGTAAACTACTCAGACATGACAATCATAACAAAAGACATGATGAATAGAATACTAAATATCATAAAACAGAATAAGAAACAGGGGTTCGAAATATGCTCTCTGTCGAGTATCTGATCAGCCCCTAACTCTCTCTAAGTAAAATAATGCGTAGGTAAGCGTAGCCTAAACAAGTGGCTAAAAACCCTAATAAAATGATCTAATCACGGCTGAGGCTTTTTGTAATTATGAGAAACTTCTGGGCTTTTGTGCAATTTCCAAACTCTTATTAAACCACCGAGAATTGTCCATCTCGCGTCTGTGTCCATCGATGCACAGTGTGTGTCGATCGACACAATCATCTGTAATCGGCAGTGAACTCTTCTCTCGGGTAAATGCTTCAAATAGCTCCAGAATGCGCCATAATGTCCAAATCCACTCCAAACGTACCTAGACCTGTAAACACACATAAAAGGACTCCAAAGGACTCTAAAAGACTCGATAAGAAGACATATACCATGGTTAAAAGTCCTAAAAACCATGATATATCACCCACTGAGAGAAAGGCGAAGGAGTTTCGTGTTAAACAATCCTTTATTGACCTAGAAGGGGATATATTGGGACAAAAAACTTTCCAAAGATTGGAACATGCACCCTTGAAATCACTAGATTTTCAAAAGACAAGGGGCTTGTGTTTCAATTCAGAGAGCAAGACTCGAGTAAGAGCTTACCAACTGGTCACAAAGCATATGGCAGTAGCCATGGAGATATGATAGAGGATCATGCGAGACTGAACAATGCTAACATATTTTCTGATGAAAATTCTTCTATGGAGTGTTCTACGGGTTTTCGAATTGGCGCCTCTCGTGCTAGTTCGTCCAGAACTACTGCCACAAGAAAGAAGTTTTGCAGACGTCCTCAATCCATAAAAAGGCGTGAGCAGAAAGCCTTACTGATCAAGGCGTGTGAAGAAGGTAAGGGTGGGGGAGAAGAAGCGGGAAAGGAAAACAGTGTTGGGAAGAGAAAGTCGGATGAAGTTGGAGACGTCTCAGCCAAGTGTCTTAAAAGAGACCATTCAAGGGTGGATCGGGAAGATCCGCCGTCGATCCATTAGGTATCTTGAGCTGGAATTGTCAAGGGCTTGGGAACTCCTGGACAATTTGACACCTCAGGGAAATGCAAAAAAAGTATTTCCCTGACATTCTTTTCCTAATGGAGACGAAGAATAGTTATGAGTTGTTAGCTGAAATTCATGATAGTTTGGGTTATAAGTGGTTTCATACTGTGGAACCAGAATGTTTGAGTGGCGGTTTGGCGATCTTTTGGAAGGAATCTTGTGAGATAGTATTTCTTCAGGAAGATAAAAAATTACTAGATATGAAGGTTACATGTGGCAAGAAGGTCTGGTTTTTGTCATGTGTTTACGGACATCTTGTCCCAAAGCTAAGGCACTTGGTTTGGGAAAGATTGGTGAGGATTGGTATTACGAGAAGCGATCCTTGGTGTATGGTTGGAGATTTTAATGAAATTCTTTCAAATGACGAGAAGCAAGGAGGTACAAGCAGACATGCATCTACCTTTAGACCTTTCAGAGCAATGTTAGATGTGTGTACGATGCAGGAGATGGGAAGCACATGTAACAAATTGACTTGGAGAGGGGTTCGTAAGAAGCAAACGGTGATGTGTTGCTTGGAAAGATGTTTTGCAAACCCTGTGTGGCTTAATATGTTTCCCAATGGGCATCAGTGGTTTCTTGATCGCTTTGGGTCTTATCACAGACCGGCATTAGTGAAGTTTGTTGGTGATCAGGAAACTTTTAGTGGTCAGTTCCGGTTCGACAAACGCTGGGCAGAGGATCCGAACTTTACGGATGTAGTTAAAGCTGGATGGAATGGAAGTAACTCGAGAGCTTCCAACTCGAGTATTGCGAGGATTGCGAACTGCAGGAAGTCCATTAGCTCTTGGAAACAGAGAAACAACACAAATTCAGAAGTTGATATCAGAAAGCTGCGAGCAGTCCTAGAGCTAGAGGAAGATGAGAGAACCCCTTGTTTCTCAAGAATCAGAGAGATAAAGCATGAGCTACATTTGGCGATGAGAGCAGAGGAGTTGTTTTGGAGGCAAAAAAGTGATGTTAAATGGATGGTGGGTGGAGATAAGAACACTAAGTTCTTTCAATCATCCATCAAAGCAAGACGAGCAAGAAATTCTCTTCAAGCTCTGAAAGATGAAAATGGAGTAGAGCAATTCACAGATAGAGATAAAGGGGAAGTGGCTATAAAATACTTTACTGGTTTGTTTATGTCTGCGAATCCAGGGTCGTGTTCAGCTGTCTTTGAGGGGTTCGAGGCAAAGGTCACTGAGCAAATGAATGCTGACTTGTTGCGAGAAGTAACGATAGATGAGGTACGTGCAGCTGTGTATTCTATAGAGAGCGAGAAGGCACCAGGGTTTGATGGAATGATAGGTTTCTTCTATAAGAAATACTGGGAAATTGTTAAGGACCAGCTCTCGGACGATGTAAAGATGTTCTTTCATACATGCGTTACTCAAGAAGAATGGAATCACACCCACATTACTCTCATTCCAAAAATCCCTGCAGCAACAAAAATAAAGGACCTCAGGCCGATTAGTCTTTGCACTGTGCTTTACAAAATTGTATCTAAAGTGATGGTCAACCGGCTGAAACTCCACTTGCCAGATATTGTCTCTCCGACGCAATCAGTGTTTGTCTCAGAGCGCTCGATATCGGACAATATCTTGGTGGCACATGAGATTTTGCACAGCCTACATACGCATGAAAAGATCTCTGGTGAGTACATGGCGCTCAAGACTGATATGTCAAAAGCATATGACGGGGTTGAGTGGAGCTTTTTTCACGAGATTCTTGTTGCATTGGGCATTGATTCAAAATAGATTAGGTTGGTGATGAGTTGTGTCCAGTCCGTAGCATATTATGTGCTCATCAATGGGAAGCCTTTTGGGAGATTTAGAACGTAAAGAGGATTAAGGAAAGGGGATCCACTGTCCCCTTTCCTTTTCGTACTGTGCACAGAAGCTCTGATTCACTTGTTTAATAGAGCATAACGTCTCCAACGAATAACAGGTATCCGATTTCACACTTCCGGGCCATCGGTTAAATCATATGTTGTTTGCGGATGATAGTTTGTTTATGTGTCAAGCCTCAAAGGAGCAATGTGAAGAGTTTATGAGGTGTCTAAATGAGTATGAAAACATCTCGGGACAAAAGATTAACATTGACAAGTCTGCCATAACTTTCGGAGGAAATGTGGATGAAAGCATGAAGGATTGGATCAAAGACAGAACTGGTATAATACTCAATGGGGGTACGGGAAAATACCTAGGACTACCGTAATGTCTAAGTGGATCTAAACAAAAATTGTTAGGACACATTAATGATAAATGCCAAGGTACAATATCAAGCTGGTATGCAAAGTGTCTGTCGCAAGGGGGCAAGGAAGTCATGTTGAAAACAGTGGCTCTGGCCATGCCGGTATACGCTATGAGTTGTTTCAGACTTCCAGTGGATATTTGCAAGAATATGATTAGTGCAATGATGGATTTTTGGTGGGGCTCAGCAGAACATAAGCGAGGCATACATTGGATAGGACAGGAGGCCTTATGTCTGCCTAAGGAGCTTGGAGGCTTGGGGTTTAAGGATCTCTTGAATGTTAACCAAGCGCTTCTAGCTAAGCAGGCTTGGAGGTTGATGAACTATCCTAACTCTCTCTTCAGTAGATTGTTCAAGAGTAGATACTTTCCCAACTGCGAGTTTTTGGAAGCTGCTAGTGGCCGAAGACCGTCGTATGCTTGGCGAAGTATCCTCTAAGGCAGAGAGTTGTTACAGCAAGGACTCAGGAGAAAAATCGGGAATGGCAAAAACACGCTGGTTTGGGTGGACAACTGGCGGTTTAATGGAAAGCCAACGAGACCAGGAGGTAAACAGCTTCTCAAAAACATTGAGCTGCAGGTTTCGGCCCTGATCAATCCACGAACGAGAACTTGGGATCCAGGCATTATGGACGAACTTTTTACCATGGAAGACATTGAGCTTATCAAGGCGCAAAGGCCGGTTGTTTCAAAGGAGGACATCTTCTTATGGTCTTCTCAAAACTATGGTGTATACTCTGTGAGGTCGGGCTACAAGTTTATTCACCGAAGGAAGCATCCCGAGCTTTACCAGCAGGAAGAGGCTCCACCGTCGGTTAACACAATTTTGGAGAAGTGTTGGAAAATTAAAACAGTGCCAAAGATAAGACATTTTCTCTGGAAGGCCTTAAAAGGAGCATTGGCTGTAGCAGATCGACTAAGGTCAAGAGGATTGAGATGTGATGTGGATTGCCAAACTTGCGTAATGGGCAAGGAAACTATCAACCACGTCCTTTTCGAATGCTCAATTGCAAGACATGTATGGGCTTTATCCTTCCACATCCATAAGGTGGTTTTCGATCATCGATTTACCAGAACATGAACTATATCTTCTCATGTGTTAATCGTAAGGACATTTCGTTGGAAATTCGCTTGGTACCTCCATGGATTCTGTGGTATCTGTGGAAGAATAGGAACAAGAGAATCTTCGACTGTGATCTGCATTCTCCTGAGGAAGTGGTTGAGAAAGCATATGACTGTGCAAGGCAATGGGAGATGGCGCAGAGGAGACAGGTGGAAGGGGAGAGAAGGATAGAATCGAGCACAACAGCTTGGTCCCCACCGGAGGCTGGAAGATTCAAATGCAATATTGGCTTTGCTTTGTCCAAGAAGAAATAAATCTCAGGAGCCTCCTGGGTATTGAGGGACAGTGCATGTGTGGTGTTAAGCCACAGCCGTCGAGCCTTTTCTCTATACTATCAAATCTGGATGCGAAGATGAAGAGTTGGGAATGGGCCTTGGAGAGTATGTGAAGCCTCCACTACACCAACGTTACATTTGCAGTCTCAACCCTTGAGGTAATCAAAGCTTTACCCAAACCTAAGGAGTGGCCTGCGTATGAAGGTCACCTGATCACACTGCTTCAGTACACGGAACAACAAGTGGGATGGGACCTGATTTTTGAAGAAGTTTGCATCAACCGGGGAGCAGTGCAAATAGCAAAGAGTGGTATGTCCGATAGCTTCCGGCAATCATATGTCTCTCAAGGCCACCCACAGTGGTTGAGAGGTTTGTTCGAGAGTGAAAGGAACCCTACCGTAGTGTAGCTTGGTTTTTATGCTTTAGATCTTTGTTCTGTTTTTTCAGAGCTCATGGTTACGCTCATAGCTCTGCTTTATTCAGTTAACTCTTCTTGGAACTAAGACTCTCGAGTCTGTTTTGCTCAACCTTTGAATGTATTTTTTAGCGAAAATAAAAAGCATGAATATCATTGGGAAATTTTTATTTTTATATAATAATCAAAAAGGTTCAATATGGATAACCAATTTAAAAATTGATCCAAAAAATAAGGTGGATCTAATATCTATATTATTAAAACATGTGACTCTTTTAGAAAATAACCTTTAGTTATGTGTTATATTACGATTTGTGCCACTGCACTTAATAAGTATTTTTGGATTTCGTTAAGGGTATTTTGGAATTATTAGATTTTAGATTATATGTGGGTCACACTAAATATTCTATAATTAATAATTTTGTTCAAAAATATATTTATATTATCTTTTAATATCTTTTTATTTTAAATATAAATTCAAAACTAAAAAATATTTTAAAATTATATTATATTTATGATAAAAAAAATATTTATATTTTGAGATTAGAGAATATATTTATATTTCAAAATTAGAGAATATTATATTTATAACAAGTGACTCTTTTATTTTAAATTTACTAAAAAATAAATTTTAATTTCGAATTTAATATTAAAATTATTACAAAATAATTTTAATTATATTTTAATATAAATATTATGTATTTATAATTTTATTCAAATCCCAATATATTTCCACAATTTGCACAATATCTTTTATTATCTTATTTTTAATTAATATACTCTCTCCGTTTCACAAAGATGCATGTTTTAGAAAAAAAAATTGTTTCACAAAGATATATTTTTTAGTTTTTCTATGCACACTTTATTAATTAATGATGATATTTTGAAAATTTTAAGAAGATTAATTAAATTTATTAAATTACTATTGGTTTAGAGATATTGGAAACTGTAGAGTAACAAAAATCGATGCATTTATGATTAAGTATTAATTGTTTTCTTAATATATGTGAAAACTCTAAAAATTGTATCTTTGTGAAACAGAGGGAGTATACATCTAGCAAAATTTTGTAAAAATAATTTTAACTTCTTAATTTAAGAAAAAATAATTATTGAATTCATACATATATTAAAATTTATTAAAAATCATTTTAGTTACATTTTATCTATTAAATTAACATAAAATCTTTATATTTAGACCATTACAAAACATAAAACAAATTAAAAATAGATTAACTGATTTCAATTATCTATACTATTAAAAAAATTGAATACTAGAAGACGGGTTAAAAATATATATTAAATAATTCATATTAGTAATGAAAGAACGGTTGAACTAAGTTAAATTAATTTAAATAAAAATAACCGATTTCAGTTTTACATACTATTAAAAACAATTTTTGACTACTAGAAGATGGGTTAAAAATAAATTCATATTCACATGTTAAAATTATACTATTTGAAACAAGCAGTTACATATATATATAATTAAATCGAAAACCTAGCATATCAAATATAACATCTTATATTACTAAACTTATATTCTATACAAAGATTATTGATTTTAGCAATGAAAAAATGGGTTGAAATAAGTTAAAAGTAACTTAAATAAAAAATTATCAAATAAGATATAACTTAAGATGGGTTAATAATATATCTTAAGACGGGTTAAAAAGTTAACCGATTTCAATTATCAATACTATTAAAAATAAATTTTGACTATTAGAAAACATGTTAATAATATATATTAACTAATTTCAATTGGTTTTAGCAATTTTAAGGCTTTTAGCAATGAAATAATGGGTTGAACTAAGTTAAAATTAAATTAAATAACAAATTATCAAATAAAATATACAAACATTTTTACGGCAATAAGATTAGCTATCATCTACTAGAAATAACAATGAGTCACAAATACTAAAATATAATAAAACAATATCAAGCAAAAAATTTCATATTTAAGTATTTAACACCATATCATCATATTTTCACTTAATATATATTGGATTAAACAGTTATTAAATCTATTTTATAAAAAAATATAAAAAATTTACGATAAAAATATTAAAAAAAATATATATATAGGTCAAAATCTAGTTTGACCTGAATCAATTAGTATGTTTAATAACTTGCACCTAGCAACTTTTCCACCGGAGGCATTATCTAATAATCGGAGTAAATAAATTCAAAATATCATGATGTATTTTTTTTCAACAAAGGATAATATTTATGGACCAGGGTCAATATTCGGATGGACCGAAGCCCTTACAAGAATAAAACGACAAAGTACAAAGCCCAAAAATGGAGATAGGAACGCCACGTGGCGAGATCTGCACAAGATCGGGCATGCAACCGTGCACGTGTCGCTAGTCGGAGAACCGCCGTGAAAGACTGACCGCCGCGGAGGAAAACGGAGCCAAGACTTGCCGGACCAAATTCCTGCACTTGCTGAAGACCACCCGCCGATCAAAACGTCCAAAGAACGCCGAGAAACTCACCTGCATCAAGAGAAAACAGTAACCCAACTTCGCCGGAAACCACCAAAAGCAAGGAGACGCCGCCGCCGACGATGGTTAGAAACCCGTCAGGACCCACCATACGCTTGTCCTCTAAAGCGGTGGACACGGAAGCGATATTAATCCTGTCAAAATAGAAGCTCGATAACGATGCTGAGAAAGAACCGGGATTTAACGGCGAGGGATGAGAGAGGAGGCTTGATCGGAATCGCGAAAGCGAGAGGAGCCGGAAATCCGACTAAATCCGAGAAATCGGAAGGAAAGCCAGCCATAGAAGACATCCCCGAGTTTATTCAAACAGAAAGAAAAAAGCCGATCAAAAGCAGAGAATGAACAAAGGAGATCGGCACGGGTTCAAAACAACCGGGGAAAAAAGATCTCTCACCGGAAAAGGTAGAAGATGAAACGCGAGAGAGTATCAGAAAAAAAAACCCTAACTCTGAAGCTCGCCGTTCCTTCTGAAAGATCAAAATCGAAGAAGAAGGATCGGAAAGTCGGAGAGAAAGTTTTTCTCTCAACCCGAAGAGAAAGAACTCTCGTTTTGATAAAAGTAAATATCATGATGTCTAGGGGATACTTCAAGACATTATAAATCTCTCACATACTGCATGTAAATAATAACTGGCAAATAAAATAGTAAGAAATGATCGCACAGTCGTCATATTTTATTTATTTTAGTTCAAAACCAATAATTTGGACAATTTAGTTGTTCTTAGATTAAATTTTGTTGATAAAGAAAACAAAATCATTAAATCTTAACTTTTCTAAAAAAACATAACGGATCAGTTTTACAAGAATTATTTATTTACCTATATTAACTACATATTTAAATCGAAATAACTAACAAGTTTCAGTGAAGTAACCGTGGTCTAGTGGTCAAGTGGTTAAAGCTTTACACCGGTAGGTACTGGGTTCGAATCCCCGAAGGCACAATTTTACAAGATTAATGGAGGCAAGCTTATAAGGAAGTTTTCAGAAGCAGGTGGAGCCGTTGATCGTGACCGTTGATGGATTCTCGTAGAACGGAGATAGTATTATCTGTAAAATTGTCCTTGTAATAGTTCTCATAATTTGTATCAGCGTTAAAAAAAAAAAATAACTAACAAGTTTCCTTGTTGACCAAAAAAATAAAAATAAAAATAACAAGTTTCCTAAAATATTCATCACTTGTTAAAGATTGCAACTTGAGCAAGTATTTTCTCGATGGAATATTCCTGCAAAACAAACAAAATCTATACAAAAAAATTAAGATAACATGCATTGATTTTCAAAAATATTTTCAACCGCTTCTTATTTTGAATTTTCTTTTAAGCTTTATTTTACTAAAGGTAAATTACTCAGAATGACAAAAATTTATCAGTTTATTATTAGATTAGCACCTAGCAAATTTTTTTACTGAAATAGCATATATATTTTCTTTTTGGATAAACATGATATTCAGTTGTTTTTGACAACATATATTTTTATATTTATCATCTCATTTTTATCAAAATTTATGTATATTTCATAATTAAAAATTAAAATTAACTTAGTAATTAGCCTAATTTCATTAGTTGTAAATTATTAATCAGTCATTTTGAGAATGAATATAAGACCAAAAACACTTTCTAATTAATATAAAAATTTTAAAATAAAAAACATGCACCTGATATTCATGCAAGGGTTTTCTATTTTTTTTTTATGCAAACAAATATTATATATAAATTTAAGTGTGGATTACAAATAGTGGACTCTTTGCTGAGAATACAATTCACTTATTATATAACTGAAAAATAAAATAAAATAAATAAATTAGACGATTTAAATTGTAGATAAAATCGTAAGTTTTTTCAAAAGCATCTAAAATAATTTAAATTGATATGATCTTCTATCAATATAGACACACAAAATAAATAAATAAATAAATAGCTCGTATACAAAAAGTTGAGCATTAAAAGATGTTCTAAAATTGATGCAAATGTTCTTACTAGGAGGGTCATGAAAGAGATTTCTACAAATAAGGAGGAAACCAGATTTTTTTTGTTTTTTTTTGTCAACTGATGAGATTATATTCATGGATCTGAACTACGAGAGTTTAATACAAATCCTAAACATAAGAAATTAAAGCTCAAACAACATGCAACCAAAATCCAAAGAACGGGCAACCACAACCCACATAACAGACAACATAAACCCATAAAGATTGCTAAAACCTATAGCTAAAGGAAACATAAATCAATAAATCCAAGGGATAACCATAGCAACTCAAACTTGGAATTTATGGCAACCGCAAAAGAAGAAAGAGCGAGATAAATCGCCGTTGCCCACGGCTCACTAAGCGACAACATACTCACAGAGAGACACTCTCTCCCAACCCAGAACCCAGTAACAAGACTTCATAACCCGACAAGAAAGAACCTAAGAAAGTTCTCCTAAACCTCTTTCGAATAGGGAAAAGACGCATTCATAAACGTCTAATTTTAACCTAAATAGAAGCCCTAGACGAATCCAAATCCCCAACGAAGTCTAAACAATCCCAAAACCGATCTATAATAAAAATCGGATTGAAAAACACTCTTAACGAAACCAAGTTAAACCACAAAAGTACAAGCTGGAAAACTCTAACTAAAACCAGAACACCAATTTATCCTAGTAGTAGTAGCAGAGGTGACCAGATTGTACTAAACGGATTAAACCAAATAAACCCTAAACACTACAATGATACGAGCGTGATTAGAAACCATTACAGATAACTAAACCAAACCCCATCACCTCATAGCGAAAAGGACAACCTAAACCAACTAAACCAAAACACTAAATCAGTCAATCTTCCAACTAAAATCGCCCCTAAAAACAACAAACGCAGACCAGAGCCAACCTGAAATCCCGATCGAAACCAGAAATAACTTGTCGGACTTCACGAACCATAACGTCTCCGGCAAATAGACACGGCTGGAAACAAACCAGCGACGCCCACGAAGACCGAGCACGCCACACCGAGGTCCACCGGGCAAAGAGCTCCACGAACCGAGCTGCAGAACGTGACGATGAGAACAGACCGGAAGGGACGACCCTTGAACAAATCGCACAAATCCACCGGAAAAAACCATCTCCAAGACGCTGAAGGAGTTAAGCCGGAATAAACCCGCCTGACTTGAAGAAGATGACCTAAGCAGAGGTAAGAGACCTCCCAGATCGCACAACCAAGCCCGACAGCGGAGGGCCGTGAATGAGAGCCGCGTCGTCGCCGAGGAGGAGAAGAGGAAGTCTGTAACATACTCATTCCAGCCCTTTTAAAAATTTTGAAGAAAGAAGAGGAAAGCCCAGTTAGTTCAAGCTAAAGTACATTAATCCCCTCATTAATGTGTTTCCTTTTCTAATTTAAGCCCAAAGCCCAAAGCCAAACTCATTAAGGAGGGAAGTCCTAGCTCTTTTCCCTATAAAAGGAGGAGAGAGGCTCCTCATTTCTCACACCATTCTAAAAAGCGAGCAGTGCTCGTGACCGGAGAACCGACAGTCGTCGGAGCTCCACCGCCGGAGGGGCGCCGGACAGCCGCCAAGTTGACTCGCCGGTGACCGAGTTGACTCGCCGGTGACCGAGTTGACTCGGTTGACCGGTCTGGGTTGACCGGGCTAGGCGTTGACCGGTTGGCATTGACCGGTTTGGTTTGGGTTAACCAGTTTGGTTCAATTCCTCTTTCAGCTTCTAATTCCTGGTAAGTGCCGTTTCCTTTAATTTCATGGTTCAATTCGATTTTGTCCTGTTTAGTTTCGGTTAGGATTGGTTAGGGCAATTGGGCCGGTTATAGATTGGGCCTGGTTCAATCTTGGTTTGGGTCTGGGTCTGGGTTGACCGGGTTGACCAGTTGACTTTGACCGACCGTTGACTTTAAGTCAACCAAACTTCGAGTTGCCATAACTTGCTCATCCCGAATCCGATTTGAGCGAAACGAAAGCCTAAATCGATTGTTTTCCGTCCTCTTTCCAGATCTGATGTTCGTTTGGGCTGATGAACTTCCTAAATTACCGTTTTGCCCTTCTTTGTCCAAGGTGAGGACCGGTTGTGATCTCCCTTGCTCTATTTCAATTCCGGACGATAGTCCTTTGTTAATAACGTCTTTCCTAGATAGTTTAGGGTAGTATGGTACCGATTGCTTGAGAACGTAGAATGCTAGGTTATCGCTTAAACCGAAAACGTTGATTGTGCGTGATGGATATGCGTGGTAGAACTGTGCTAGGGCTTTGCGTGTAGGGCGTTGGACGTCCTTGATCGTCGGAGGAGGGTGTTGGCGAGCCCTCCCGTGTGGTGGTGCGTTGGACGTACCGTGCGTTGGACGCATTGTGTGGGGCTTGGAGCCGTTAGGTGTTCATGAGTGTGAGCTTGGAGCTCGTATGCACGATTGTGTTGGAAATGTGTCCAGTAATCTCGGTACTGTCTCTAGAAAGTAAGAGTATGTCAAAGATCAGACAT
This sequence comes from Orychophragmus violaceus, assembly GCA_030180135.1. Lineage (NCBI taxonomy): Eukaryota > Viridiplantae > Streptophyta > Magnoliopsida > Brassicales > Brassicaceae > Orychophragmus > Orychophragmus violaceus. The sequence continues at coordinate 19,907,503 of CM058232.1, read as the reverse complement.
AAGTCATATAATACTGGGGGTCATGATGGCTTGCTAGAGTCCGCTCATGATCTATAAGTCTTGGACTTATTGCCTTTATTATATGATCCCATATGGGTCACACGCCTAAGCTAACAGGAAAACGTGTAGGAACGGTTTAGCAGGAGTATGGTAAAAGTGCTAGGCATTTACTATACTTAGAGAGAATAAGAGGGTTTAGCCATTGTGCATCGATCGATGCATAAGGTGCAACGATCGATGCAATGCGCGAACGCCTCGGAGTTAATTGGCATTTGGGCCAAATGGCCCAAAACGAACTGAACAAGTTTTATATAAACTTAAGACGAGTTCAGGTCGAGCCGAAGCCCTAGCCGCGACTCTCTCTCTCTCCCTGCGACCTCCCACAGCTCGGTCTAGCAGCTTTCTTCCTGCTTGGTGTGCGTGTGTGAACCTCTGGAGGAGTTATCACTCGGTGGCTCTCTGATCTCTGACCTGTTCTCTCTTTCCGCTGCAAAACAGGTAAAAGGTGAGATCTACTTATGTTTCTAATCAAGAGAACCTAGATCTGGCATGTTTAGGATCAAGTAATCTGATGAATTGAATCAGGATTAACACCACAAAGATCCTTCAGTGGTATCAGAGCCATTGGTTCTGGTTCATCTTGTTTAGATTCAAGTTTAGGATTGTTTTCTTGTTTAAGAAGTGTTTTGAATCAATTACTGATAAGAGAAATCACTTAAGCAACAAGGAATTGAAACCTAAACACATTTGAAATCGCAAAAATCCAAGCTATATTGATTTGGAAGAATGCGATTTTCATAAAGAAGTATCGGCTGTGATCGCGATGCATCGATCGATGCGATCGCATGATCGGTCGATGCAACCACGAGAGATCGCATTGCATCGATCGATGCAGTGCAAGGATCGATCGTTGCAGTCGCGAGAGATTGACCGCGATCGCATGGATCGTTCAAACGATCGCATGGATCTCGCGAGAATCTCTCGGCCAAACCTGATAACCGTTCATGCACGCGTGAGAGCATCGATCGATGCAGGATCGATGAACGATCGTTGCAGGATCGATGCTGAGAGCATCGATCGATGCGGTTAGGGTTTAGACGCGGTTTAATTTAATTAAAATTAAACGTCTCGGTTTAATAAACAGATTTAATAATTTTATTAAGTCTGGTTAAACCGGGATAAGAAATCCAATGTCGAAATAATTATTGGATTTAGTGCCTAAACCAGGATTTTCTAATTTGATTTGGTTGGACCAAATAAATTGAGAAAATCCGGTTTAGTAAATAACCGGTTGACAATTGTGGTCGTCGTAGTAATTAATTTTGGTTAGACCAATTTTAATGAACCAGACCGGTTATGTCATTTAATTGGACAATTGGGTCATATCTTGGACATGGACCAATTCTTGGGCCTCGCGCCAAGAAGTTAAAACAATTGGGCCAATTATTTGAGTCTTTCTTCAGATCGATTTAAAATTTATTTTATAAAGCTATAAAGTCGATTTTAAATTAAAGTTTCCGAAATTTAGAAATTAGAAAGTTTCTTAAAATAGAAGTTTCTGGATTTGCGGGTTTTGGATTTTAAGAAATTTCTAAAGTTAGAAAGTTTCCGGTTTTAGAAAGTTTCCAATTTTAGAAAGTTTCCAAAAATAGTAGGTTTCCAAAATAGAAAGTTTCCCGAAGTAGTAATCTTCTATTTTGGGAATGAATTTTAATAAACCTACAAACCTCAAATAATATCAAGCGTTGGATGTCTTGTCCAGTCTATGTCAGCTGTCGAAGCCCATTCAATTGTATTCATGGCCTTACAGTGTGAGGGTGTCTACTTTTGCGTGGGTAAGACGGTTAGTGATTCATAAATGTCATTGGGAGTCCCAGACATTAATGATTACATGACTGTATAGTCTGGTTTTCTTGACTAGGCCATCGGGAGTCCCGGGCCTTGAGACATCAGAGTGGATTGGGCCTCGGGCCCAGATTCACAACCAAGAGTTATATCACGGATATAATTAGCCGAGATAGGGCTTACCGATATAAGCTAAGATTGGGTGACGGCCAGTGGCCCACTTTGATCTTAGTTATATGTGGATCTTGGAATCATTATATTCTATTGAGGGTAACTTAGGTTATTGAATATAATGCGTGATTAATCATATGATATTTAATACGAGATTAATCATATTGAACATATTAACTAAAATCCTTTTATCTTATTTTTCAGTTATGACTAGCACAAACAATCAAAACACTTTCTCGATCCGGTCTGTCCTTAAGATGGACAAGCTGAACGGATCAAATTTCTTGACTTGGTCGCGGAACCTGAGGCTAGTCCTCAGACAGGAGAGAAAGGACTATGTTCTTGAGAGAGCTCTCCCCGTGAGAATCGGGTCCAATGCTTCTCATGCAGTATATGATGCTTGGAATAAGCATTATAATGATGCGGTAGATGTGCGTGGTCTGATATTGGCTACCATGGACTCAGACTTGCGGAAGCAATATGAGAACATGGAGTCGCCAATAGAGATGATCAGCAGCCTGAAATTAAAATTTCAGGAGCAGATAAGAGTGGAGAGATACCAGTTGGTTAAATCTCTCACTAGCTGCAAGCTACCAAATGATCATCCAGTAAGTCCTCATGTCAGTAAAATGATGGGTTACATTGATAACCTGAGGAAACTGGATTATCCAGTTAGCCAAGAGATGGCAACTGAAATCATTCTGCAGTCACTGCCGTCAAGCTATGATAAGTTCAGAAAGAACTATATCAAGAAAGGCTTAACGAAGACGCTGACTGAACTGCATGATATGCTCAAGACAGTTGAGCCAAACGTGAAGAGTACCCTGTACAATCTCATGAATGAGAAGGGTAGGTTTACTAAACCCAATGCTGACAAGGGTGAAGACAAAGTTGTCCAGATTTTGAATCATGGCAAGCGTGTGTCTTCTGAGCCCGAGTCAGATACCTCTTACGTTGGTAAGTGCTGCTACTGTAAGGAGACAGGGCATTGGAAGAGAGATTGCATTAAATTCATGGAAGATGATGAGGAGTTAAAGTCGATGTATGCGACTACTTTCTCAGGTATTCATGTTATTACTTCAAGTTCTACCTTAAAGGTATTGGATACTGGTTGTGGCACTGATATTTGTGATAATATGCAGAGCTTAAGCAACAGTAGAACATTGAAGGAAGGGCAAGTGAAACTACATGTCTGGAAGGAGCTTGGGATGCTGCCTCAGTCGTAGGGTTTTTCACTTATAGATCCCTTTGAGGCTTGTTTTTGTATTAAGTAATTGCTACAATGTACCTGCTTTAAGCAGAGTTGTCTTTCATTTTCTTGTAAGAATTTGAATGTTTTTCATTTTGATAAAAGACAAGTTTTGTTCTTTTGATCTTAATGAAATATTAATTGTAGCACCCTATTCATGGAATGGGTTTTATATCTTAAACCAAAGAGTGCCTAAATGTAACATAAATACCGAATTGGTTTAAATCTGATGAATTAAACCTGATTTTTCTTGGCATAAAGTCTTGGTCACATAGAGTAAGTCGGATTCAGAAATCCCATAGTCTTGGACGTATGGGCTCATTTGATAAAATATCTTATGAGACTTGAATTCTGTTTACTAGACCAAAAGGTAAAGGGCCTATCTTAGCCGAGCTAGAGAAAAGCCCAAAGGCTTATTGGACCTGGAACATACTCATGTATGTGGCCCAATGAGCAGTAATGCCAGAGAAAATTTCCTGTACTTCATTGTCTCTACTGATTACTTCAGTGAGTGTGACTGTGTTCATTTGATGAGACACAAGTCGGAATTCTTTGACATGGTCGAAAGAGTTCCAGAATGAAGTATAGGATCTGAATGACAAAAGTGTTAAGACTCTGGATTAAATCACGAGTGAGAATACTTAAGTCATTGATTGTGTGATCATCTTAATGAGTGTGAAATCGTTTCACAGCTCATTTCTCCTGAAAACCTGAAGGTGTTTCTGTGAGAAAGAATCAGATCTTATTAGAAATGATTAAAGATGAGTCACACGAATCTTCCATGATATCATTTAAGAATAACGCTCTAAAATATCTAAGTTTACGCTGAAATAGTTCCACAAATATCAGTTGAAAGACACCACGTTAATGTGGATTGGAATCGATCCAAATTTGTCTTTACTGAGTATTTGTAGTTGTGCTACTTCGCTGGTTGTCCTAGAGAAACTAAGGCTTGTTACTTTTACGTCCAATCTGTTTTCTAAGAAGGGAAGTTATTTTCAAAGAAGAACAGTGGGAGTAAAAGTATAACTCGAAGTTTTCTCAGGGAAACCAAGGCTCGGTACTTTTACGACCATTCTGTTTTCTAAGAAGGAAATTACTTTCCAAAAAGAACAGTGGGAGTAAAAAGAATTTTTACGACCATTCTGTTTTCTAAGAAGGGAAGTTACTTTCCAAGAAGAACAGTGGGAGTAAAAGTACAACTCGAAGAAATTCGAGAAATACAGGAGGCTGCTTAACCTATTGAGGGAGAGCAGCGGAAGGATTATACAGATTTCTGTAGAATCTACACCTGTGGAGCCTGAAGTTCGCAGATATGAAAGAATCAGTCACTAATCCGAGAGTGAATTCTCGTCATTAGTTCAGCCTGATGATCATTGAATGTTCGCATGATCTGATGATCATTGAAAGCGACGAATCTGCGAAATCCTAGGAAGCGAAAGTGAGCCCAGACTCCGAAGAAATACATTTTGTGTAAGTTGGCTTCATTGATCCATTCATGGATGGAAGCAAACATATCGGAGTTGGAATCTTCGTTCTGTTGAAGTAGTCAAGGTTTTGACTTGAACAGGAACGAAGCGGAACTGTGTGTTTACTAATAGATTAGTGGGAGCGATATTGCATTTCTCATAGTGTATGTCGATGACATACTGATTCTCGGATATAACGTCCCAACGCTGTAGTCGGTAAAGGACTAGCTTGGGAGTTGGTTTAATGATTGACATGGGTAAAGCCACGTAGTTCTTGGATTTTGGATCTAGAGATAGAGATCCAAAAGAGCTGGTAGGACAAAGTCAGGATTCTTTAATTGACAAAGTCCTACAAGTTTTGAGCAATCCAAGAAGGGTTTTATGCCAATGTCACATGGCATTAAGTTAAGCAAGATACAGTATCCTACGATAACTGCTGAGCTTAAATGCATGGATAGGATTCCATATGCTTCGGTAATTGGATCTATCATGTATGCCATGAAACGTACTTGTTTGATGTTGCTTTAATGTTAAGCAAGACAAGTAAAGACCAGTCAAATCCAGCAAAGAATCAAGTTTCCTAAAGTATGTCCTAAAGTATTTGAGGAATACTAAGGATAAGTTCTTGATTTACGGAGAAAGTGATGTGCTACAAGTCAGAAGAGTCTGAAAGGCAAGTTTCCAACAGACAAAGATGATTTCCGGTCACAGTCCGGTTATATCTTGTGTCTGTCTGGCGGTGCAAGGCACTGTTGCTGACTCCATGACTTAAACTGAACATTTCGCAGCTTGGAAAGCGGCGAAAGAGGTTGTTTGGAAAGAAGAGTTCGTCAATGAACTTGATGTGATTCCCAGCATAGATGAGACTAGCTGCACATCAGAGGTCCAAACACCTTAAGATAAATGACAGAGATGTTAAGTAGATCAGCAAGTTTCAACAAATGAGAACGTTGCTAATCTATTAACGAAGCCACTCCTTAACCCTAAGCACGAGTCACGGACTGTAGCTGTAGGATAAGTGAAGTTAAGATGTAGTCTTAATTTCAGTGGGAGTTAGTAAAGGGCTTTATTTAGTTATTGATATGTTCTTGTAAAACATTTGAGATGTTTGATAATGAAATTATTATTTCAAGATTATTTTAACTGTGATGAAATAATCGTTCCAAAATGATATGAACCATTTTATAGGTCATCGAAGTAAATGACTTGATCTTGAGTCATCGAAGTCATTTAGCTTGATCATGAGACCCTAGATTTGATAAATGTTTTATATCATCCTGTCCCTAGTCGAAGGTTGTTGAAATTGGAACACCAACAACCGTATGAGACTGGATTGGTACGTGACTTATGACAAAGTCTCAGTGTGTCATAGATGCGCGGCATCAAAGTCAGTACATAGGTGTATGTTTGGGAACATACGACCGGACAAGACCCGCTTATAAGAACTCTTCAGGATATTTATATCTGTGTCATAAGAGATTCTTACTACGACTATAGAGTATAGTCCTTAGACCTGAGTTCGCATGCATGTGACTGCACATGGACTGATGTACTTTGATCATTGTCTAACGCTATCGTTCTGCGATAGTTATAAGGACCTTGTTTGGGTACATTATGAAATGAGTAGTTTACAGTGATGGAACAAGACGGGATTTGTCCCTCCAATATAAATGGAGTGAATATCTCTAGGCCAATCGGAGATTTGAATACTGGAAAATGCATGGCCATGCTCAAACGGACTGTCCCGAGTCGTTTGGATTGTCAGTATCGAATCAGAGTCCGATGAACAAGATTAGGTTTTATAAGGATGACACCAATCTTGCCTTATGACTAATCGAGATATTGTGACAAAAGGATTATGAATACAGAGATTCCAGTACAAGTGGGAGATTGTTGGAAATGTGTCCAGTAATCTCGGTACTGTCTCTAGAAAGTAAGAGTATGTCAAAGATCAGACATAAGTCATATAATACTGGGGGTCATGATGGCTTGCTAGAGTCCGCTCATGATCTATAAGTCTTGGACTTATTGCCTTTATTATATGATCCCATATGGGTCACACGCCTAAGCTAACAGGAAAACGTGTAGGAACGGTTTAGCAGGAGTATGGTAAAAGTGCTAGGCATTTACTATACTTAGAGAGAATAAGAGGGTTTAGCCATTGTGCATCGATCGATGCATAAGGTGCAACGATCGATGCAATGCGCGAACGCCTCGGAGTTAATTGGCATTTGGGCCAAATGGCCCAAAACGAACTGAACAAGTTTTATATAAACTTAAGACGAGTTCAGGTCGAGCCGAAGCCCTAGCCGCGACTCTCTCTCTCTCCCTGCGACCTCCCACAGCTCGGTCTAGCAGCTTTCTTCCTGCTTGGTGTGCGTGTGTGAACCTCTGGAGGAGTTATCACTCGGTGGCTCTCTGATCTCTGACCTGTTCTCTCTTTCCGCTGCAAAACAGGTAAAAGGTGAGATCTACTTATGTTTCTAATCAAGAGAACCTAGATCTGGCATGTTTAGGATCAAGTAATCTGATGAATTGAATCAGGATTAACACCACAAAGATCCTTCAGATTGGGCGTTAGAATTGTGTGGTGAAGCCTTTGGGCGATGTTTGCAAGGTGTTATTAGCTTAGGACTTGTGTTTCGTAATTGTGTGGCGTAAGCCGGGATCGCGGGTTTCTTAAATCCGCCCTCGCTGGGTAATTGTGTTTTGAAACAATTACTCAGTCCTCTTTCCTTTCCCTGTCCCCGTTTTCTTGCAGGTCCGGATGCAGGATTGATCGATCGTGTGATGTCATTGGTGGATTTGAATAAGAAGGAAGCGTCGGGTCCTGGGACAAGTTGAGTCGGTGTCCCGGTTGGACCGAATCCGGTTCAACGGGCGTCCTAATGCCACGTCTCCGGTTCGCCGGGAGACGGGTGTTACAATTTGGTATCAGAGCCTAGGTTAAGGTCTCCCAGTCCTGTCCTGGGAGATCAGCTTTCGTTGTTTTTCTTAAAACCCCGTTTTCAAATCTTTTTTTTCAAAAGTGTTTGCGAAATTTTGATGAAAATGGTTACTTTGCGAAAAGCTTTTTCAAGCACCAACCTTATCATACATTGTTCTCCATGCCGGTCGTAGTCTAGATAGAATTTCTCTGTGCAGGTTGGGGTTAGTGCCTTCAAACCTTAGTCGTGCTACTGCCGCTAGATGTGTGTCGAGATGTATGTTGTGGTGTGTGTTGTGGTGTGTGTTGTGGTTTATGTTGTGGTGTGCACCTACATGGCAGTCGGTACTAATGAGGTGTGTATTCGGGGTCATCGTCTGTTCGGAGCGTTGTTCAACCAAGTGTGCAAGGGTTATCAAGATGTGGAAACGATCACCGGAGAGAATACATCGGGAGTGTAGCAGAGAGTTGCAAGAGTTACAGGAAGTGCTAGAAGATTTGCGAGAGGCGTTTGGGAAGCTGCAAGGAGTGCTACAGAAGGTGCAAGAGGTCGATGGAAAGACCGGATTACAAGGAGTGCTACAGGAGCTGCAAGAGGTCGATGGAAAGACCGGATTGCAAGGAGTGCTACAGGAGCTTCAAGAGGTCAATGGAAAGACCGGATTGCAAGGAGGCCATTTGGAATTGGCGGTGTTCCAGCTGGATTAAGCGTCAAGAGTTGTCTGAACTCTTTGGATCACAAGGAGCAACATGAGGCTATCCAAATACGTTCCAAGTAGGGAATCTTGGAATCGGTTTGTGACACCAACTTCGATGAGTAATGGACCGCTCATTTGAAGTCTCACCAAGTTGGAAGCTAGAAAAGATATTTGGGGGTATGGCGGGCTCGAAGATTCAACGGTAGAACCTGAAGGGAAACGGTCTGCCCTGGAGTTCCTTGTGGATTACTGGAGCAGCTAATGGAGTTCCTCAAGATGGAAAGAAGATCGCAGAAGCGCGTTGGGAAGTGGCGTTGTGGCATTTGGAATTGCCTAGCAAGCCCGACATATGTAATTGCAAGCTCAAGTGGACAAAACCGGATATTGGAAATGGAAATCCAACGGAAGAGTGTTAGGAAAACACTATGTAGGATTGACAAAAAGATGCAAGGAATAGCAAAGGAGCGCAAGTCTAATGGGGAAGGAAACCCAAAGGATGGAGTTTGAAAAGCACTACACCTGGATCACAAGGTAGGAAACCTTGAGCTGGAATTCAGAATGGAATCGGTTTGGATATCAGAGTGCGCAGCGGAAACGTGGCATTGAAGCATATCAGGAGTTAAGTGGGCTGTTCCCCACCAGCCGGGTAGCCATAATGGACATGGTTAACCTCATTGTTCACCAAGAAAAAGCAAGGATGATGGTTTGTGCAACAGTCAACACCCTAGTGTACGGGAATGGAAACCGTCGAAGAGAATCTATTTGGAAATGGATGATGCACTATGGCACGGTAATGGAAACCGTTGAGGAGGACTGGTTTGGAGCGGAGCATCTCATTCAGGTATTAGAACCACTCTAGGGATGAGTGTTGTTTCTAAACGTTGGAGACCGATACTAATGGATATGGGCGGAAGCATATGGCGTTCGCGTTGCATTCTAGGAGCTGATAATGGATTGGCACCAAGGAGAAGGACATTTCAGAGCGTGGTTTGAAATAAGGGGGGGGGGGAGAAGCAGTCTTCAGGATTCAGGATAAGATCTTTTCAAGCGAGTAAGCGATCGGGACCAGCTTCTATTCAGCAAGGTTTATGGAGTGTGGTTGGTAAAGAGTTGCAGTGGAGAACTCCCACCACGGAATTCGGGACGAATTCTTTTCAAGGGGGGGGGGGGGGGGGGAGAATTGTAACATACTCATACCAGCCCTTTTAAAATTTTTGAAGAAAGAAAAGGAAAGCCCAGTTAGTTCAAGCCCAAGTCCATTAATCCCCTCATTAATGTATTTCCTTTTCTAATTTAAGCCCAAAGCCCAACTCATTAAGGAGGGAAGCCCTAGCTCTTTTCCCTATAAAAGGAGGAGAGAGGCTCCTCATTTCTCACACCATTCTAAAAAGCGAGCAGTGCTCGTGACCGGAGAACCGACAGTAGTCAAAGCTCCACCGCCGGAGGGCCGCCGGACAGCCGCCGAGTTGACTCGCCGGTGACCGAGTTGACTCGGTTGACCGGTCTGGGTTGACCGGGCCAGGCGTTGACCGGTTGGCATTGACCGGTTTGGTTTGGGTTAACCGGTTCGGTTCAATTCCTCTTTCAGCTTCTAATTCCTGGTAAGTGCGGTTTCCTTTAATTTTCTGGTTCAATTCGATTTTGTCCGGTTTAGTTTCGGTTAGGATTGGTTAGGGTAATTGGGCCGGTTATAGATTGGACCTTGTTCAATCTTGGTTTGGGTCTGGGTCTGGGTTGACCGGTTGACTTTGACCGACCGTTGACTTTAAGTCAACCAAACTTCGAGTTGCCATAACTTGCTCATCCCGAATCCGATTTGAGCAAAACGAAAGCCTAAATCGATTGTTTTTCCGTCCTCTTTCCAGATCTGATGTTCGTTTGGGCTGATGAACTTCCTAAATTACCGTTTTGCCCTTCTTTGGCCAAGGTGAGGACCGGTTGTGATCTCCCTTGCTCTATTTCAATTCCGGACGATAGTCCCTTGTTAATAACGTCTTTCCTAGGTAGTTTAGGGTAGTATGGTACCGATTGCTTGAGAACGTAGAATGCTAGGTTATCGCTTAAACCGAAAACGTTGATTGTGCGTGATGGATATGCGTGGTAGAACTGTGCTAGGGCTTTGCGTGTAGGGCGTTGGACGTCCTTGATCGTCGGAGGAGGGTGTTGGCGAGCCCTCCCGTGTGGTGGTGCGTTGGACGTACCGTGCGTTGGACGCATTGTGTGGGGTTTGGAGCCGTTAGGTGTTCATGAGTGTGAGCTTGGAGCTCGTATGCACGATTGGGCGTTAGAATTGTGTGGTGAAGCCTTTGGGCGATGTTTGCAAGGTGTTATTAGCTTAGGACTTGTGTTTCGTAATTGTGTGGCGTAAGCCGGGATCGCGGGTTTCTTAAATCCGCCCTCGCTGGGTAATTGTATTTTGAAACAATTACTCAGTCCACTTTCCTTTCCCTGTCCCCGTTTTCTTGCAGGTCCGGATGTAGGATTGATCGATCGTGTGATGTCATTGGTGGATTTGAATAAGAAGGAAGCGCCGGGTCCTGGGACAATTTGAGTCGGTGTCCCGGTTGGACCGAATCCGGTTCAACGGGCGTCCTAATGCCGCGTCTCCGGTTCGCCGGGAGACGGGTGTTACAATTTGGTATCAGAGCCTAGGTTAAGGTCTCCCAGTCCTGTCCTGGTAGATCAGCTTTCGTTGTTTTTCTTAAAACCCCGTTTTCAAATCTTTTTTTCAAAAGTGTTTGCGAAATTTTGATGAAAATGGTTACTTTGCCAAAAGCTTTTTCAAGCACCAACCTTATCATAGATTGTTCTCCACGCCGGTCCTAGTCTAGATAGAATTTCTCTGTGCAAGTTGGGGTTAGTGCCTTCAAACCTTAGTCGTGCTACTGCCGCTAAATGTGTGCCGAGATGTATGTTGTGGTGTGTGTTGTGGTTTATGTTGTGGTATGCACCTACATGGCAGTCAGTACTAATGAGGTGTGTATTAGGGGTCATTGTCTGTTCGGAGCGTTTTTCAACCAAGCGTGCAAGGGTTATCAAGATGTGGAAACGATCACCGGAGAGAATACATCGGGAGTGTAGCAGAGAGTTCCAAGTGTTACAGGAAGTGCTAGAAGAGTTGCGAGAGGCGTTTGGGAAGCTGCAAGGAGTGCTACAGAGAGTTCCAAGTGTTACAGGAAGTGCTAGAAGAGTTGCGAGAGGCGTTTGGGAAGCTGCAAGGAGTGCTACAGAAGCTGCAAGAGGTCGATGGAAAGGCCGGATTACAAGGAGTGCTACAGGAGCTGCAAGAGGTCGATGGAAAGACCGGATTGCAAGGAGTGCTACAGGAGCTGCAAGAGGTCAATTGAAAGACCGGATTGCAAGGAGGCCATTTGGAATTGGCGGTGTTCCAACTGGATTAAGCGTCAAGAGTTGTCTGAATTCTTTGGATCACAAGGAGCAACATGAGGCTATCCAAATACGTTCCAAGTAGGGAATCTTGGAATCGGTTTGTGACACCAACTTCGATGAGTAATGGACCGCTCATTTGAAGTCTCACCAAGTTGGAAGCTGAAAAAGATATTTGGGGGTATGGCGGGCTCGAAGATTCAACGGTAGAACCGGACACCGGAGAGACACGAACGGCACATATCTGAAACTTTACGGCTTGCCTCGAAAAAATGTGTCTAGGAGCATCAACTATCTCCTTACTCAGATTTTTTGTTTATGAATTATAAAATGAAATATTAGTTTTTTATCATCTCTAACTAATCATATTTGAAATAAATTGATATATTAATTAACAAGAGCAAAACAATATATACAAAAAAAAACAAGCAGAAAAGAAGATGATCAAATAGCAGCAAAGAAACGGCTGGAAACTGCCACAAGGAAAACGGCCATACAAGAAATATACATGAACGGCCAGTTCTGGGCACATACATAAATCGCCAGGAAATTAAAAAGAGAGGCAAAACAGCAGCAGCTGCGGAGAAAGAGAGACAGAGAGATTCCTCAAGATCTTCTCTATCTACGCAACTGCAAGCAATTATGACTGTACATTGAGAAAACAAAAAAAAAACAAAGTTCAATGGATCAAGAAAACACAAAAGTTGCAGATGAATGTTTTGTAAAAGAAGAAGATGACTTCGATTGAGTCATTATTGTGAAGCATGATCGGTAGAGAGTTTTGCGTAATCAATTGCAGAGTCACCTGAGAATCAAAACGAAGTTAAGGCATGGAAATTTAGTCCAAAGCATGTATGTGCTAATTAACAAGCCTTACTTCGGGTGGATTCAGTTGATGAGCGTGGTGGCGAAATGCTTCCTTTGATATCTGCATTCATTTTTTTTACAATATACTATGAGAAGTGCAGCTCGACAATGCAGAAGAGAAATGGTGACAATCAGAAAACAAAGAAGAAAAGCTGCACCTAAGGAATGGCGAGAGCCACGGACAGCGTCAAAGTTTCTATATGTATACCCCACAAAATTGATATTTTGAGGGGTTATGCTCACCTACGAGTAAATACAAAGGTCCGGTAGATAAACAAATAAGTAAAGTAAATACGATTTTCTTTAGAATTATGGTACCTTCCATGATGGTCCAGATCCTGTTCTTGTTGGTTTTGGTCCTTTTGGACACTCCACCTAAGGAAGAACCATAAGATACTAGTGATGCGGCCACTGAAAGAGAGAACCGTAACTTTATAATCCTTGAGATGGTGGATTTTTTACCTCATCGAATTTCATAAAGTTCTGGGTATCAAGTTCTCCATTGACAACTGGCTTGAAAGCTGCATCCATCTCGTATAGCTTTTCCCATTCCACATCTTTGAACCAAGGATGAGCCTAGATGTGTCTTGTTTTGTCAAAATATTGGATGGTAATAGACAAAGAGATAGACAAGAGGAGATTAAAAAATGCTTGTTATATTATATTTGCATACTTTGATTTGCTCGGCTCCAGCTCCATGAGAACCAAGCCTATGTTCAGAATCACAAAGCAAGCTACAGATGAGATCTCGTGCCTCTGGTGTCAACCTTGCGTCCTCAGGAAATACCAAATGAGTTCTCCAGCTCACAATCTAAAAATCCAACAAGCAAAACATTAGGATAATGCACAGAATGTCAATTTATGTCGGAGAGAAAGAAAAGGTGTGAAGATCCTGACAATAATACAGCAACGCAAAACATGTTTGGATATATGAGATAAAGATCCTGAACACTTCCTCTATCCATACTTATCTCGGCATCAATAGAATCATTTAAGGAAAAAGAATATAAATGAGATAAAGAATAAAGTGAAACTACTGTAATTAGTAGCAAAGAGACCTTTCTACATGTTGTTACAGGATCATCCGAGTAAAATGGGGGATAACCAACGAGCATCTCATACATAATGGCTCCCAAAGACCACCTGCAGTTAAATGAATGTGTATGAGTCGATGAAGGAACTAGAAATGTGTCGATAAACTGGTAGATGTTCCTTAAGTAATGAATCAGCAGGAAAAGATAACAAACTGATCATGAAAGCACAGTTCTACCGAGAATAATCTAAAGATATATTCGGTGACCCACCAGTCACATTCTACACCGTATCCCTTCTTCAGCAACACTTCAGGTGCAATATAATCAGGGGTACCAACAGTTGAATATGCCTGTATCAAAACAAGAGCACTCAAAACCCCAAATGTGATATGAATAAAAGACTACTATCATAAAAAGGCTTAAAACAGAGTTTTGTTATATACCAGTTTTCTTCTGTTTATCTGCCAATGCTGCAGCTGTTCCAATGGGCTCTTCCAACGCCTTCCACGGCGTCCTATCGAGCAGTTCTCATCACCATCGATCGATTCATTTGTATTCTCATCATTCAAAGGTTCATTTACGTTCATAGCCGAAATATTTCTACAATCGAGAGGCTTACAAAGACCAAAATCAGACAGCTTCATATGACCATTCTTGTCCAACAGAAGATTGTCTGGTTTTATATCCCTACAAAAGATCTACCTTCAATATGTATATCCAGTTTAACGCTGCATTCATCTTTAATGAGGCCCGAAAAGTTAGACAAACCTGTGAACATAATTATGTTTATGTATCGACTCAATAGCCAAAACACTTTGTGCAATGTAAAACCGAGCCACGGTCTCAGTCAAAGTCTCTTCCCTCATAAGCAAAGTCATCACATCACCACCAGACAAATACTCCATGATAAGGTACAAATATTCGGGATCTTGGAATGAATAAAAAAGCTTCACAATACAGTCACTAGCAACTTCTGCTAGCAAGTTCCTCTCAGCTCTAACATGTTCAACCTAATTAGAACGATTAACCAAAAGGGTATCTGAGAACTTAGAACCCAATTTTTGATGCATATATGTAAAACAAAGAGTAAAATGAGATCATTGTAAGACTCACTTGTCCCCTACTAAGCATTTCAGACTTCTTCAGCTTCTTCATCGCATAAATGTTGCCTGTCTTTTTCTCACGGCATAGTCTTACCTAATAAAGACACCACATTTATAACATAACAAAAGTGTGTCTAAATTATACGCAAAACCAAAAAAGACTAACCTCACCGAAAGCTCCTCTACCAATTATACTCAGAAGATCAAAATCATCAACACAAAGCCTGTTCCTCATTAATCTAGTATACTCTGTCTCTTTTCTCTGCAAATCCTCCAGCAACTCGAGTTGCTCTTTCTCTGATACATCTAAAGATGCAATCTTTTGTTCTAGCACCAAACGCCTGCAAACAAAAACGGGAAAAAAAAAACAATTTACAATGAGCTTTAGAAAAAAAGTTGTATACATATACATTTTTGAACCTCATTATTATACAGAAACATTACAGCTCCTAAAACAAGACAATTCACATAAACGAATGATCGTGAAATTCTGCACAACAACCACTTTGTTATTCTCTTAGGAATATCAACAAACAGATGATGTGCAATACAAAACTCATACCTTTCTTTACGTTGTTGGATGTGTCTCATGCGCTTATTGTAATGGTCCTCGATATACTTCTTAGCTGCATCAACTTTCTCCAATGTCGAACTTGAAACCAACCCTTCATCCTCCAGATTCTCCGCAACCTCCGATGTCGTCATATTCGCCGACACCACCACCTCCTCCTCTTGATCCGTTTCACAATTCTCCATCTTTTTTTTTCTCTCCCAAGAACAAAAAAAAACAATTTCTTTCTCTCTCTAAACGCAGAGAAACTTAAGAATTTCTCCTTCCATCAACATTATGATTTTGACAACGAAAGAAAGACTATTTTCCATCGATCAATCACAATGTACATTTTTGGATTCAGAAAAAAGGAATCAAGAATTACCTCACTTTTTTTCTTCTATTTTTGCTATATTCGGTAAGATAAAATAAATAAATAAAAAACATTCCACAAACCATGACCCGACACGTGGATTACTAATAGTAGATGACATGTAATTTTGACAAACTGGGGCTTTTTTAATATTACCTTGGATTTATGGTCCTAATACTTTGTTTTCCTTTAAAGCATTAAATATGTACCGTACTGTATTTAGCCATATCGGACATGTGTCTTTTGACATGTTTTTTATTTTTATTTTTGTAAAACACATTCATATTTAAAACATGAAAAAAAAATATATTACAAGCTCATATGTATTTTGAGAAGCTCTGTTAAAAGTTATACACCCAAATTAAAAGATCTTAATTGAAACCCTGAATTTTGACCAAACAATCGACTAGAAATCAGAATTTCCTTCACTAGGGAACCCTCCATCAGAATCGCCATAGTTGTTCCATTAGTGAATCATTTGATCTTAAAAAATATCATCAGCCATTAGTAAGCCATCTTTGAAACATGGCTGACGACATAGAGAAGTTGTCTTCTCTGTAGCCTGTGATTTTGTTTCTAATCAGTAGATCATGCTTGCGTTTTAAAGAATCCACACCTCTAAATATTTGTCGATGAATCAGAGAGTTTCTTTTTGCCCAAATCATATAGATACAGGCTTGCCTTGCCAAAGGTATTAATCTCTTCCAATATCTATCTCTTCTAGTATTCTGAATTTGCAGAACTGATTGATTCCATGATCTTTGCGGATTGATGTTGCATCGTTGACCAATAGTCGACCAAAAGGACAAGCTGAAATCGCATTCAAACATGAGATAATCACAACTCTCCTCCGCTGAGTTGCACAAGACACAAATTGGATCTGATTGAAGACCCCAATTCAACATTATGTCCTTCGTGGGGCACTTATTAAGAACAAACAACCAAGTTAGAAAGCTATACTTTCTAACCCCTCCTTTGTTTCAGACCACATTAGACTAAGGTACAAGCGCCATCTCTCCCTTGATAATCTCATAGACCTTTCCTATTTTATAGCGGCCAGAAACTGATCCATTGATCTCCGGTTTGTACTTGTCTTCCTCGTCCGTTAGCATGACAGTTCTATGATCTTGTTGAAGGAAGATTCTACCTACCTTGGCTATACAGAAAAGCCCATGTTGCATTTTCTGGAATTCCCCATCTTGAGACTCGATTGGGAAACAGATAGTTCTGAAGATTACCGAAGAAAATCCAATTATCAGACCAAAACAGACAAGTTTCTCCATTTCCAGCTCTTAGCTTAATCCAATTGTACATTGTGTCTCTGAATTTCAGAAACTTGTTCAACAACCAAGATGAGCAACGATTTTGCTTTAAGGTCCAGAAGTTGCTCAAGCTACCGTTAGGTCTCTCCTCTTTGTACCATGCCACCCAGACTGGGCCAAATTGAAAGAATAAAATCCAAATCAGCTTAATATTGCAAGCCCTATTCCAAACTGTAAGGTTCTGATCCCTAGTCCTCCATTTTCTTTGCTTTTATGACTGCTTCCCAAGCTACTTTAGCTGAGTTATGCCTTTCTGCTGAGCCTGTCCATAGAAATATGTTGCATTTCGAGTTGATTTTCTTGATACATGCTTTTGGCAGGATAAAAGTAGAGCTCCAGAATTTAGAAATGCCTGCAATAAACGCGTTGATCAATTGTAGCCTGCATGCTAACAAAAGGTATTTTGTGCTCCATCAATCTACCTTTGCTTTAACCTGATTGATTAAAGGCTCACAATTGGCAAGATTTAGCTTGCCAATTGACATGTTGTGAAACATTTTCTTAAAACACCTACTGTACAAAGTTACTAATTGTTAAAAAGGTTGGGATATATTCCAAAAAATAAAATTGTATTCATTTTGATTTTTATAAATGATAACAAAACTTCTATCTAATTATCCAAGATATGAAATTAAACATAATTGATTTTTGATTAAATATTTATAAACATGATTGCAGATTTTCAAATATTATACTTTTGACACTCGAGTGAAGGGAGCTTGCATGACTTGAGGAAGGTGAGGATGTTATATCGACTTAATCAATGTTGTCAAAAACTGAAGTCTACAAATTAAGATTGTTCAGACTTATTAGCTTGACTAAACCGTTAACTAACAATTGACTTCATATCTTCCCTTAAACTGAAAGTCATCCTTTCAGTTTAGTCTTCCTTGTAGCACACGCCTATCTTCTTTCTGAGCTTCTCGAAGACATCAAGTTTCACAGCCTTGGTCATTACATCTGATACCTATTCCACTATAGAATAATACTCATGTTTAATAATACCTTCATTCACCAACTCCCTGAGAAAGTGTTATCGAACATAGATGTGTTTACTACATCCATGTAATACCGGGTTCTTCGAGAGTTTTATGGTTTAGCTATTGTCGCAACACACAACAGTTACGTCTGATTATGACACTCCAATCTCTTCCAAGATGTTTCTATGCCAGACGGCTTGACGGACACCATATGCAGCTGCAACGATTCTACTTCAGAAGTGGACAAGATGACAATAGGTTATTTCTTTGATGCCCATGAAACAGCTACACCACTCAGCATAAAGACAAAACCTGAAGTACTTTTCCTAACGTCTTGATCACCAGCATAGTCACTATCGACAAAACCAAGAAGCTTTGTGTTCCCTCCTTTCATCTATCTTATTCCAAGAGAAGTAGTACCTTGAACATACCGAGTTATCCTCTTTACTTCTAACATATGATGTTTTGTTGGCTCTCCCATATATTGGCTGACAAGGTTGACCGAGAACATCAAATCTAGTCTGGTTGCAGTAAGATATCTCAGACTTCCAAAATTTTTTTTGTACTGAGTTGGATCCACAATAGCTCCAGCTCCCTCCTTCGACAGTCTTTGACTAGGAACAATCGGATTTTTTACTAAATTACAGTCTTCCATACCAAACTTCATAAGTGTGTCCTTGATATACCATGGATTTTAGGGTTTTTAACCATGGTATATGTGTTATTTATCGAGTCTTTCACTATGTTTTAGAGTCTTTTCAGGTGTTTATTAGGTACAAGCACATTTGGAGCATATTTGGTGATTATGGCACTTTCTGGAGCTAATTGGAGTATTTGGCCGAGAGATAGAGTTCACTGTCCGAAACAGAGAAAGGTGTCGATCGTTGCATCCCTAGCATCGATCGATGCACCAGCGAGATGGGCCAAACGACGGTTTAATGAAGAATAATGAAATTGCAGTTCTGCCCAGAAGTTCCTGATATTTACAAAGAAGCCCCAAAACGTGTTTTAGGATTATAATTAGGTTTTACAGCCACTTGTTAGGCGAGGCTTTGACAAGCTTTTCTTACGTTAAGTTTTACTCAGAGAGGGTTGAGGGGCTGATCCTGATCTCGAAAGAGACTTGATTTTGAACCCCAGTTCTGATTTGATTATATGATATTTGGTTTTCTACTTGAGATGTTTTCTGTTTCGATGAACATGTCTGAGTAGATCACCTGTTAGGTTGAAGGATTCTCATCAAGGATTTCAGAGAATTATAGTTTAATTAATCTGTAGAGACCCATATATGCTAGTTCTTTATCTAAGTTGTTCTTAATGCTTAATCTGGAGTAGCTAATCAGAATTATGATGTTAGGTTGATTAATTCAGCGGAAGTTGATTAATTTAACTAGAAAGAATTTAGATAAGCAATTAAACTGCTCGCAAACGGAAGTTTGGTTCAGGTTAATTGTGAACATATCAAACTTGGAATTAATGCTAGTTTAATCTGTTAGTTCTCGCAAACGGAAGTTTGGTTTGCTGCACTTAGACTTAGAGAATTATCGCAAAGGAATTTGGTTAATTCTATATCCGTGTTTTGAGTTCTAGAATGGTAATTGATTGGATCTAGATAGATTGATTGCTTGCGTTCCTGATTTCTTGAGAACTCCTGAAACCTAACGCATTGCTCTCTTGCTTACAAACTCACTTGATTTACTCTGCTATTCCGTTTACTGTTTTCACATCTGCTTCGCTTAATTTAATCTGAATTACTAATAATCTATTGTGTGACTGAGAGTCCTTGTGGGATTCGATACCTTATATACTACGATTGCATTAACTGTGCACTTGCAGTAGAATAGGGAAAACTTTACAACCTATCAAGTTTTTGGCGCCGTTGCCGGGGACTCTTTGAGTTCACCGATAGATTTAGTACTAGGATTTAGACTAAGCATTCTTTTTGATTTTCTTGTTTACTCACGTTTTTGATTTTTGGGATTTGCAGGGATTCGCACAGCATCGATCGTTGCTCACCTTGCAACGATCGACACTAGGCAAAGACAGCGATGCTGAGATCTGAGACATTCAATAGGTTCCGCGCCATGGAACCAGTGATTTTGATTCGCGGTGAAAACGGCGTTCTACGAGACCAAGAGGGTCACATATGCAACGCAAAAGGTCAGAAAATAGATGGGGAAGGAAACCCCATCTTACCAGATTACCATGTATTGGTTGGGCAAGTAACTGAGATGCAGAGTAAGATAGATGACATCCACGACATCTTACTTAGGGAGAGACAGTTCCGAGCAGAGGCAAAAACTGATAAATTTGCAGAGGTACATTATATGGCTGGAGCCGACTCTTATGGACGTACATTGGAACATCAACACATACAAGGTTCTAGGCACACTCAAGGATCAAGAGACCATAATTATACTTCCCATCTGGCATCTCCTACACAAAGGAGCAAACTAGAGATGATGTTAGAGCAATCAATTGAAAGACAACAGCAGAACACAGCTTCTTTCAGCTCGAAGCTAGAGAACCTGTACACTAATTTGAATGAGAAATTTGAATCCTTGAGCATTCGTATGAAGCAGCTGGACACACAGATGGATCAAGTTCCAAGTTCTACCCCAACAAAGGATTCTCAAGAAGCTCATGACAGCAACATTCTCACTCAGGATAACACACAGATGGATCATGGATCATGTCTAGCAGTTAAGGCTGTGGAATTTGTGGAAGACAGAGGGGGATTTGATGTTGAATTACCTGAGCTCGAAAGCTTCGATGCACCTGACTCAACAGAGATTGACATGGATCTTTTGACTTGGATAGTCCAGATTGAAGTGGGACCAAGCCAAGAAGAGAAATTTGAATCTGAGATAGCTGGAATGGACCGAGAAGCAGATAAACCCGAGACTGTAGTTGAAACCCGAGTTGAGACGACAGCATCGATCGTTGCACCACATGAAACGATCGTTGCACCCCGTAAGGAACCAGTTTCGCCCATATCTCGAGAACCTGCTAAGGAAAAAGCCTACAAACCTCCGATACCATTCCCGAAAGCTCCCGTTAAATCTACAAATGAGGTTCAGTGCACATTGGTGGTTGACAAGAAGATGGTGGTTCCACAAGAGCCTACTCTAACATCTTCAAGGACTAAAACTACTCATAAACAGAAGGCTCCGAACATCAAATCTTTGCCAAAGGTAAAACATAAATCCTCTAAGTCTAAACCTCCTGACTCCACTGTTTTGAATGCAGGGAAGAGCGTTAAAACACCCAAGTGTCAATCCCACCCTACATTCCTCCCCACATTCCTAGGACGACATCATGCTGCTACTGCTTACACCCCACCATGGATGATAAGGCATTCACAGAGACACTCAAAGTCTCTGTTGAAACCACCATAAGTTTGACCTCTTTTCCAAAAGTCAAGCTAATGACTTAAAACAAGCGCTGAGTGGGAGGCAACCCACTGTTAGGTTTAATTATTTTTCTTTCTCATTTTTGGTGTTTTTCTTAGGATTTAACGTTTTTAGTTGTTTTTGTTAGTTATTAGATACAGAACACAAGTCTGGAGATGTGTGACGATCGTTGCTCACATGTGCAACGGTCGTTGCATTTGGTTTAAATCGAAAATTAAGGTACGTTGAGCTAAACCGGAATCAATCTGGTTCAACAAGCATCGATCGTTGCACCAGAAGCAACGATCGTTGCACCCACGACCAGGTAAGTTACCTTAAACCCTATTTTCTCTCTTTCTTCTCCATTTCCTTTGGTCG
Organism: Orychophragmus violaceus; assembly: GCA_030180135.1. Lineage (NCBI taxonomy): Eukaryota > Viridiplantae > Streptophyta > Magnoliopsida > Brassicales > Brassicaceae > Orychophragmus > Orychophragmus violaceus. The sequence goes on along the minus strand of CM058232.1, from coordinate 19,885,759 downwards.
ACACACCGAGAACCTCTACCCAAAAATCATCATTTCTTCGTCAAATTTCTTGTTTTCAAGTGCTATTTGCTTGTTTTTACGATCCCAATCCATTTCCCCAACCTATCTCTCACGAAATCAAGGTAATGCACTTCGATTTTCGGATTTTCGGATTCAATTTTTAGGGTTTTAAGAATTGGGAATTTTGGCCGAAATTGATGAATGCACATTAAAATGGATATGATTTAGGTTGTTAGATGATATATTGTTGCCGATTGTGTGATTGATTGCATGACTTGGAACGAATTTTGATTGACTGTTGATTGCGGCCAGAATCGCCCTGTAACGATCGTTGCCTTTGAGCAACGGTCGTTACTCGACGATTCTGGGGAAATGTTCGATTACACGGAATCGCCCTGCAACGATCGCTGCCTTAGTGCAACGGTCGTTGCACGACGATTCAACAGAGAGTTGCCGAGACTAATTTGTTCAAATTTTCTGTTTTGCAGATGGCAACCCAGAATCAACCACGCAAGAAACGAGCACAAGCCGCAAGCGCCTCAAGACAATACATTCCGCCACCGGAATGGTTGCACAGGGATTCAGATCCTCCACAGCCGTATCATTTGGTTCATGCGACCATAGGACAACCATGGCCAAGGCCAGAGAAACTTCCGATTCAGTCTGATCGCATCTGGAGTGGTTCTATTAAGAGGATGCTCGGTACGGACGATTTCACAGAGAGGCCGCTACACGAGTACTGGGACGAATACGACACTTTGTTGTATAATGGTTGGTGTGGTATGGAGATAGCGCCAACCAAGTTCGCTGATTACTCAACCTGCAAGAGTCTCGGCATAGACACGCAGGTTATGGAGCTGTGCAGAGGCATTGGTCTAGGGACAATGCCGATGCAGCCTTACGATTTATACCCAGAGCTGGTGAGACAGTTGCTGGCCACATGCAGGGTTGTCTACCCAAACCCGGACAGCATGGATGCTCGAGGAGGCACTTTCACCTTCATGTGTCTCGGCGCCAGGTATCGAGTACCCCTTCTCGATATCTGTAGGATTTATGGGTTTAGCATTGAGCAGCCACACACCGACATGACCCTTCCATGGGAACCAGCAGAGGCAGTACAGTTCTGGCAATACATTGGTGGTGGACGGTATCACTCACGGACTACGCCTGTTATTCAGGTTAGGCATCCGGTTCTCAGGTATGTCTTGCGTATCTTGGGACGCACTCTATTGTGCAAGCATGAGGCCAACAAGATGCGCAAGAACGAGTTGGAGTTCCTATTTAGAGGACTGACAGAGCAGTTCAGGAGAACGGATGTACGGAACTCGGCTAGGAAAGTCAACCTGGGAGCCGTATTTGCTCATCATCTTTGCGAGCTGCAGAAGAAGCCTTATGAAGGCGCGCGCAAGGAGACAGTAGGGAGTCTTCTCACTCCTATTTTCAGACACTGCGGGATCCCTATGAGGGATACAGAGTGCATTACCGAGCGCGAGTTTTTGGATCTCAGTCACTTGCAGAGTGCTACGTGGCTGAAGGAGGGACGAGTGTGGGTTTATTACGACCCTGAGGATACACAGTTTGGTATTGATCTTCCTGCTGCTAGGTTGACTCAGATTGATACCATTGATGCTTTGAGCTTCCGCCCTCCTGCCAGAGATCGACGCGCAGTGCCTACTATGGCTCATCCGCTGGGAGAGCCTTCTACGAGAGCTTCGTCCTCCTATGCTCCTGCGCCAGCGCCTGCCCCAGCCGACGATGTGGGTCCCTTTCCAGAGCCTGCGATGCCTTACGGTGCATACTCTGAGGCAGAGTGGAGAGAGAGATCAGATGGTATGTTTCGAGTATTTTGGAACTTCATGCGTACTTGCAGCTGCAGGAGGCCACCACAGGTTCAGCAGCCAGTACCCGCTTCTCGACGCAGACGACGATCCCCGACTCCTCCTCCCACGACTGACACTGATCCCGTAGCTGAGGCAGCCGATGACGATGCACTGTATGGTGGGATAGATGATGTGAGCGAGTGAGAGTAGTCTCCATATTTTCGGTTCTGTATTCTGACTTTTTATCTTTTCTTGCACTTTTGTTTTTCATTTATTTAGGATTTGCTATGTTTGGATGATTTGTACTTTGTTCGGTACTTCTTTTGCTTCGATTTTACTGTGTTTCTAGTGTTCTCAGCTTGCAGGTTTTTAAAAATTGACATAAACCGACGGACTAACCTGCTAACTAGCTGTCTGATCCGATACACGCATTGCAACGATCGTTGCTGCTTTGAGCAACGATCGACACTCAACGAAAAATCGCCAAGTAACGGTCGATGCACTTAGTGCAACGATCGTTGCTTGTGCGACAGAGGTAAAACCCGACAGAACTAAAACATCCATTAACAATTTTTATTTTCTTTTTACCGATCCTTCGCTGGACACTACTGGGGACAGTGTGTCTTAAGTATGGGGGAGGTGCTACTGACTTTTGTTTTCTGTTTTCTTAAGAGTCAGTCCGTTTTTCAAAAAAAATTTTGTTTTATTGAGTCAAAATTGTTTAAGTAAGAAACTATGATTTTCTGAGAAGATTTACAAGACTTGCAGGAACTTAAGTAACCATTGGGATGAAGTTGCAGGATCTATCTATGACTATTAGAAAACCCCATCACAGATCAACCTACTGGGAACACCCACATCACTTCAGGTATCAGAGGATCCTTTACTGACTTCAACCTTAATACTGACTTAGATTTCTCACCTAAGGGCTTGGTATGCTTTATGTCGGATTCCCTGTTAGTTCTGACACAGCCTGTAAACCTGTCCTATTTAGTCCCCTTCTCCCCTTCTATAAAAAAAAAAAAAAAAAAAAAAAAAAAAAAAAATAATAATAATAATAATAATAATAAACTGAGGATGAGTTAGTAACTCCGAAGTGGTCATGGGAATAGTAGCAAACACTATTATCTCTCATGTGATCCATGGAATGTGTCCAAAGTACACCCCATAACGGGAAGAACGCTGATAAAAAAAATAAAATGATACCCAGTGGGGAAAAATCAGTTGTTAAAGAAGGGAAAGAGAAGAAAGGGACTAGAAAAATATAGTATGGTGGTCTAGAGCTGATAAGGTAAGAATCCATGTGTCTTTAGATCGATACTCCTTAGGTGAGACCGCACTTAAATACTTGCAGAAGTCAGTAGGGAGAATTTGAATGCTTGAATGTGATTGTGGAGTTTACCTCGGACAGTTGCTAAGTGTGGGGGAAGTACATGTTGGTTTTGATATCCTGTGATTGATTCTTTCAGTGGTTTACTAAGGGGAATCTAAGTATTGTAGCTTCTAGGATGAAATGAGTTTCTGAAGAGTTTTCAAACCTCTTATCTACATTTAGTTCTTTGTCTTGCTTGAGGACAAGCAAGAGCTAAGTGTGGGGGAGTTGATATACCATGGATTTTAGGGTTTTTAACCATGGTATATGTGTTATTTATCGAGTCTTTCACTATGTTTTAGAGTCTTTTCAGGTGTTTATTAGGTACAAGCACATTTGGAGCATATTTGGTGATTATGGCACTTTCTGGAGCTAATTGGAGTATTTGGCCGAGAGATAGAGTTCACTGTCCGAAACAGAGAAAGGTGTCGATCGTTGCATCCCTAGCATCGATCGATGCACCAGCGAGATGGGCCAAACGACGGTTTAATGAAGAATAATGAAATTGCAGTTCTGCCCAGAAGTTCCTGATATTTACAAAGAAGCCCCAAAACGTGTTTTAGGATTATAATTAGGTTTTACAGCCACTTGTTAGGCGAGGCTTTGACAAGCTTTTCTTACGTTAAGTTTTACTCAGAGAGGGTTGAGGGGCTGATCTTGATCTCGAAAGAGATTTGATTTTGAACCCCAGTTCTTATTTGATTATATGATATTTGGTTTTCTACTTGAGATGTTTTCTGTTTCGATGAACATGTCTGAGTAGATCACCTGTTAGGTTGAAGGATTCTCATCAAGGATTTCAGAGAATTATAGTTTAATTAATCTGTAGAGACCCATATCTGCTAGTTCTTTATCTAAGTTGTTCTTAATGCTTAATCTGGAGTAGCTAATCAGAATTATGATGTTAGGTTGATTAATTCAGCGGAAGTTGATTAATTTAACTAGAAAGAATTTAGATAAGCAATTAAACTGCTCGCAAACGGAAGTTTGGTTCAGGTTAATTGTGAACATATCAAACTTGGAATTAATGCTAGTTTAATCTGTTAGTTCTCGCAAACGGAAGTTTGGTTTGCTGCACTTAGACTTAGAGAATTATCGCAAAGGAATTTGGTTAATTCTATATCTGTGTTTTGAGTTCTAGAATGGTAATTGATTGGATCTAGATAGATTGATTGCTTGCGTTCCTGATTTCCTGAGAACTCCTGAAACCTAACGCATTGCTCTCTTGCTTACAAACTCACTTGATTCACTCTGCTATTCCGTTTACTGTTTTCACATCTGCTTCGCTTAATTTAATCTGAATTACTAATAATCTATTGTGTGACTGAGAGTCCTTGTGGGATTCGATACCTTATATACTACGATTGCATTAACTGTGCACTTGCAGTAGAATAGGGAAAACTTTACAACCTATCAGTCCTCTGCATACTTCATATGATTAATAAAGATTCTCTTATAATCTTGTATCACTTATACTCCACAAAAATATTGCATCCTTCCTAGATCAGTCATAGCAAATTCCTTCATGATGGATTTTTTGAACTAAAGCGTTGAAGCAGAACTTCCCAAGTAGATAAGATCATCAACATAAATGCTTACTATCATCACATCTTCATCTTTTGCCTTTACAAAAAGTGTGTGCTCACAATAACACTTTTTGAAACCCATATGCAGGAAGTAACCTTCAATTTTCTTGTACCAAGCTCTAGAAGCTTGCTTCAGTCCGTATAAAGCCCTCCTTAGCTTGTATAACTTCTCCACAACATCTATGTTTAGAAACCCTTGAGGTTGGTCAACAAACACCTCCTCACTCAATTCACCATGCATGAATGTTGACTTCACATACATATGATATATCACCCATTCTCGTTGAGCTGCAACTGCAAGTAAAGTTGTGATTGTATCCCATCTAGAAACATGAGGAAACAGTTCGTGAAAGTCAAAACCATGGGTTTGGTGATAACCTTTTGCCACAAGTGTGGTCTTAAGCTTGTAAACTTCTCCCTTTTCATTGTACTTAGTCTTGTATATCCACTTCACTCATATGAATTTCGCCTCTGCAGGAAGTTCTACCACACTACAAAAAAAAGATTGTTTTGTGTCATTTATTTTTTAGGTTTGCATTACTTATAAGTGATGCAAACGCTTTTTGCATCACTAAAAAAACGACTCAGAACGCAATGATGCAAATACATTACATCAGTTTAAACAATCGTTACAAATACTTGCATCAATTATTGCAATTGATACTAATTTGTGTCATTCAGATAAAAATGATTTGAATTTTTACGTCAGTTAATCTAACCGATGTTAAATTTTGTAACGCTTATTATTATTGATGTCAAATATTTATATCGTTAGTAAATAATTGATGTTAAAATTAGTATCAATTTTGATAAGTGATTTTAATAGATATCATTTACAATAACTGATGTAAATTATTGAATTAAACAAATAAATTTTAAATTTAAAAATAAATTTTGATTCTTGATAAAACAAATTAATTAACTTAATAATAAGAATTTGATTTAAAATTGATTAAATTATGTTTATTAATAAATCTAAACCAACTATTAGTTATTAATTACAAATATTAAACTAATACTATAAACCTAAACAAATTAAATAACTAATTACAATTAAAATCCAGATCGAACCACAACAATATATACACAAAATGTGTAAGCATCTCAACCTAGATTCCTAGCCAAAGCCATTGCCGGATCTGCAATTCTCGGCCGCCGTCACGACCACCGCCTTCGTCTTCACCACCACTGGCTTCATCTTCATCTTCTCTCTCTCTCACCACCTGAAACTCACGCCGCAGCCGCTAATACCATCTCCTCTATCTTACCTTGGCCGGATCAAATAGAAGAGCCTTCGCCCGGATCTTCGATAGCCTCGCCGGATCTTCGTCTTCAACACCAGCCCCATCGCCGGCTCTCGTGGAGAATACACCTGGTTGTCTTCATCTGGTGGTGGAGGAGATCTGGTATCGGGATTCCTCGTCTTCATCCGGTTGTGGAGAGCGGTGGTACGAGCGGATCTTCGATTTGTCAAGTCGGCCGTCAAGAGAGACGAGAGATGATACAAATTGAAGAAGAAAGTGAGAGATGAGGGTTTGTGATCTTTGTTTCTTCCATTTACTTCTGTTTTTGGATAATAAAAATGGTGAAGTGTGTTGACGGCTCGTGCGTGAAGAAGAAAGTGAAGGAAGGGGACAAGTTATTAGGTTAAAAATGAATGGTCAAGATCAAAAATCTAATTGATCTAATGGTTAAAAATTTGATCTGAGTTCTTTGATCCTCAAATTGCTTCTCTTCAAAAGTTGTGACCCAGTAGGCCAGTGGCGCATCTCTTTCCTCATTTTTTTCCAGTGTTTTCCAGCCTCTTTCTCCTTCATTTATTATCATCTCTTAATATTCACAATTTTCTCCTTCTCATTGAAGATAGCCTTTGAGAGGCGGTTTCTCTCTCCTCTTTCTCTCTCGAAAACTCAAAACTTTTTTTCCCGATTGTTCTGGAGATCTCTCTGGTTTTCCGGCGTTTTCGGCCAGATCCATGCGAGATATCCCTCTTTTAAGAGCTTCATCAACCATGTTCAAGTAGATCTACAATGAAGATGTCTCGGCGACTCAATCCGGCGATCTGTGAAGGGATGGCTCCGGCGGCGAATCGATTCGAGAAGAAGAGGCTCCGAATCGAAGGGGCTACGTAAGACGGCAAACCTGGGAGATGGTTGGAGGACGACTGAGAGCCTGGGACTCGCCGTATCTGGAGAGGACGAGCAGATATGGTCTTGTGAGCGCAGCGGAGTTTCCGCCGGGGTTAGGTTGGTTAGCACCGTTTGTCGAGATGGGTTCGTGGAGGGGCTTGGTGAGACTTCCACAGATTTTATTGACCGGTGTGGAGTTGGCTTGGAGGTGGGTCAGCGTAGATAGGTTGTGAGCGACCGAGGTTTTCCGTCAAAGGTAGGTCGTCTGGAGAAACTGCGAAAGCGGTTATCGTCAGCTAAGGCCGAGGGAGACCTCCGGAGGAACGTATTCGTTGGGAGGAAGTGCGAGGGTTAGGTCTGCTGGTGACTGGAACGACGTCTGCGAACGGTTCCCCATGCTTTCCGGGAACAGCCGGAGGTGTGCCGCGATTCGGCTCTCCTTGGAACCGCCAGCCGACAAAGAGGTGGCGGCGGTGATACCCAGAGGAGATGATAACCCTAACCGGGGATCTTTCAGTTTAATTGCGGTTCTGTCTGGTTCAATTGTAATTTCGTTTTTTACTTCTTGGGTTGGTTTTTCTTGTAACCAATCTATCGATTTTGATCTGTTAACTTATTATATAAATAAATAAATATATATATATATATATATATATATTTAAAAAAAAAAAATCTCCTTCTCATGAGAAACCTGCAGCCTTTACTCAAAAACTCATCATTCATACAAAATAAACTCTATGTAGCCTCATTTTTATTTTTATTCAGTGTTTACAAAATACTCTTTTGTATCATTACTATATTACCTATATATAAATCAGGAGAGCATTTTGTCACGGCCCAAATTATGACCCAACTTGCCCATGAAGTTTACTTGATGATAACGGGTTGTGCCGTGTCCAAGAGCGAAGATCCAAGATACTACAAGCCCAAGACTTTGAGCCCAACTTCTAGAAGCTTGGGGTATCTTAGATTATTGTAGATATTTGTAGAAAAGTGTGGAAGAGTGTAGAAGATCCTAGAGGATTAATCTTAGCCCTTAGATTAGATTAATCTCCACCGTTGGATCTTGGTGGAAACTTGTATATAAGGAGGTGTGAGCCTCACTTGTAAATATTCCAAGCATTAAGCATTCAATACAAGTTCTTCTAAACACTCTCTCTCTCTACAGATTTCATAGCTTTCTCTCTCTAAGGAACGAAGTCCTATTTTGGAGAAAGGTTGACTTAACTACTGCGAGGGGCAGAAAGGAGCTAAGGCCGCACTGGCCGATTGTGAGAAATCAGTTCGTGACAGTTGGTATCAGAGCAAAGTTTCGATCAAGGGAACAAGGAAGAACGATGGCCGGATCGAATGAGAGTTCCAACCCAGAAACCAACATCACCGCCGAGGAACGAGGAAGGGATGCCGCGACTACCCAAGGGAAGAAGGGCAGCCCGCGTGATAAGATCGTTACTCGGGATATGTTGGCCATGGGGCTGTAAGAAGTGGGGAAAAGGATGGATAGGCTGGAACACAACTCAAAGGCGTTGGAAGAGCTGGTGATGTCGGAGTTGGAAGAAATCAAGAAGAATGCTGCGGACACCGACTCTCGGTTCGTTCAACTGGAGGAGTTAGTCCGGTCTTTTCGGGATGAGGTGATACATGGCTTGCGTGATGAGATCATGGCAAGGCTGGAAGGAGTGGAGGCGGGCATCACTCTATGCAGGAGGGCTGCAGCCAACGGCGGCCAAGGCGGTCCGGTTGGAGTTGGGAAGATTGATGTCCCGAAACCGTCGAAGTTCAATGGGGCGCGAGATGCTAAGGAAGTTGATAACTTCCTGTGGCAGCTGGAACATTACTTCGACATCGTCAACATGACGGATGAGAGGACTAAGATCAAGACGGCCACAACGTACTTGACTGATACAGCGATGTTATGGTGGTGAAGGAAGCTTGCCGACATCGAGAGGGGCACTGCCCAAGTGGGAACGTGGGAAGAGTTCAAGAGGGAACTCAAGCGACAGTTCTATCCGGAGAATGTCGTGTATGAAGCCCAGAGGAAGTTGAGGGAACTTTGGCAGAAAGGTACGGTCCGCGACTATGTTAAGGAATTCACCAACATTATGCTGCAGATTCCTATCATGTCCAACGAGGATCTTGTCTTCCATTTCACTGATGGATTACAAAACTGGGCGAAACAAGAGCTGCAGCGAAGGGGAGTTCAGACTCTTGACGAGGCAGTTGCGGTGGCCGAGTCATTGATCAACTTTCGCTCCCAAAGCTCGTCCGACTCACATAAGAGGAAGGATAAAGAGAAGGTTGTGGCTAAAAGTGGGGGAGAAAGGCGTGATTATCGCCCTCGATCCAGCAAGAATGATAAGATCCTAAGGCGGGAGGACTATGGAGCAAAGAAGAAGTCGTTCGTGCCGAAATGTGGATCTTTTGTGTGCAAGGGGCTACACACTATGAAGGACTGTCCAAAGATGGGTTCACTTTCCGCGATGGTTGAGCAGCGGGATTCCAAGACTCAAAGGGAGGAATCAGCAAAGATGGGGTCGTTACAACTCCTTAACGCCCTTAGAGCTAGCCCGGTTGCCAAGACGGTCAACAAAGAGCTTATGTACTTCGAAGACCGGATCAACGGGAAGACGGCTCGAGTTGTGGTGGATACGGGAGCCACACATAAATTCATGGCTGATGATGAAGCCAAAAGACTCGTGATTCGTTGGGATAGACGGGAGGGCTGGATGAAGACAGTGAACAACAAAGCCCAACCAGTCCAAGGGACGTCTCGAGGAGTGGAGATGAAGCTGGGCGAATGGGTTGGTCCGGTAAACTTCTCGGTTGTTCCGATGGACGATTTCAAGGTGGTGATCGGCTTGGACTTCATGAGACAAGTCCTAGCCATACCGATGCCCGCTCTCAGATCGGTATGCATCCTTGAGAAGGGATCGCAGTGCATGGTCCCGGTCGTGGAGGAGAAAGGCGAGATGCCTAAGCAGTTGTCCGCGATGCAGCTTACCAAGGGCGTGAAGAATGGTGAACCCACGTTCTTGGATGTGATGAAGGTGGAAGATGAAGGCGGGAAGAGTGAACCGCTACCACCAGTTATCGAAGCTGTCCTTTAAGAGAACAAGGACGTGATGCCCGCTAAGTTTCCCGAGAAGCTACCACCAAGGAGGGAAGTAGACCATCTGATCGAGTTGGAGGCCGGGGCGAAACCACCGGCAATGGCTCCTTACCGGATGGCTCCCTGTGAGCTTGAAGAGCTCAGGAAGCAGTTGGATGAGTTGCTGGCTACGGGGTAGCTCAGACCGTCCAAAGCTCCCTACGGTGCCCCGGTCTTGTTCCAAAAGAAGCATGACAGATCGTTGCGGATGTGTGTGGACTACTGGGCGCTGAACAAGGTGACCATTAAGAATCGTTACTCGATTCCTTTGATCGCTGACCTATTCGATAGGTTGGGAGAGGCGAAGATCTATACCAAGATGGACTTGCAGAAGGGGTATTATCAAGTCCGGATTGCCGAAGGAGATGAGCTGAAAACAGCTTGCATCACTCGTTATGGATCGTTTGAGTGGTTGGTGATGCCCTTTGGCCTCACAAACGCCCCAGCCACGTTTTGCACGCTGATTGTGATAACTCGTATCTAAAATATGGTCAACGGGCAGCAGAAAGTCAACCAGGGGCAAAATTATCATTTTTGCCAATTGAGGGGTAAAATGGTAATTTCGCCAAAGTTCGAGACGGAAGCTATGAAGGGTCAATTATTATTATTTTACAACATAAAGAATATTTACAAGATCAGAGTTAAAAAGAAACGGAGCGGAAACATGTTTAACGGCTTGTCGGGAATGGAAACCGACAAACCCGAAGAAACTTCAAAAATTCATAACCGGAGCTACGTAAGTCCGAACGGAGTGATTCGAAATGCTAAATTCATCAAATAGCATGGGAAATCTAATTGTGGAGGTTTAAAGATTTATGGGAAAGTCCAGAAGGTTTCTAAAATATTAAACGTAAGATCGAGGAAACCGAAGCTACGGTTTAAGCGGTTTAAGAGAATGGTGAAGGCTGATTAAGGAAGGGTTTTTGGACAACAAAACACTCAGAGAGACAGCTGTCTTCACCCTGGGTCGCCACTTTGCATGAGTAGAGTGCCATGCATGGGAAACATTCATTGAATCAAATGCATGCAAGTAAATCATCTTGTTCAATTCAATTAACCTCACCAAACCACTCTCTAATCTCTCTAGCTTTGGCGACACTCTCTCTCTCTCTCTCCCCCTATCTCCAGAAACTCAACCATTTCTCTTTGAAAATTTGAAGAACACCAAGAACATTCATATGTTCTTCATTTTTTCTTAAACAAGAACCCCATATCTTTTGATCCATAAACCCAAATAACCTTCTGCAAAGTGCTATAGCTTCCTCTCACTCTCCTCTACAACCACCACCTCTCTCTTGCCGTCGCCATCGCCGGAGCTCGCCGGAATCTGGCCGGAAAGCTACTGTGGGTGGTGTATGGTTGGATCTCTCTCTCCTCGCCGGTTCTTGGACATTTGAAGCCATGAGAGGGTAGATCTCTTGTCTCTGATCAGTTTGTTGTGAAGTTTGCCACCAGAAGCCACCGGAAAAGTCAACTCCGCCACCGGTCAACCCTCCTCCGCCGCGGTCAACGCCGGACTTCTCGCCGGAGAAAGCTCCACCGCCTCCAATATTCAGCCGGTTCTTCAGGGAGTGTGATGGGTCGGTTTGATTCAATATTTGGGTTGGTTTAAGGCCGGTTCAGCCTTGGTCAATGGTTAGATTAAACCGATCAACCTTTGACAAAACCGGTTTAACCTAACCGGTTCTAATTAGACCGGTTTAGTTGGTACGGTTCACTCAGTTGGTTCAGTTGGTTCAGGTTGGTTCAGTGGTCAACGGTCCAAGGCTTGGTCAACTCGTCGGTCAACGGTCAACGCCGCTGGTCAACGCGGTCAACCGCTGGTCAACGCCGGAGATCAAGCTGGTCAACGCTTGGTCAACGGCCGTTCTGAGATTTTCGGAGTGTTCGGGGTTGGTTTATGTGTAGTTGGGAGTTTGGGATTCGAGTCGGGCGTCTCGGGATTCACATCTGCATCGAGCCGCCATTTCCACGCCTATCTCACTGTGAGTCGGCTCATAAACCCTTAGATTCATATAGACCGGGAATCAAGAAACCGTAGTACTAGAATTGCATACCCGTTAATAACCTGATTAGTTAATTGATAATTAAATGGGCGTTTAATGATAAACCGGTTAGGATCGGATAAGCATGTTAGGTTTTGAGAATTAAAAGGTTAATCGATTGTGTACCGTTAGGTTGCTAGTAATAATTGTTTGATGCATTCATATAGATACCGTTTTATTAGGACCCTATATGCATCTATATATGTATAAGACGACATTACTGGAATTAAGACGACATTAAAATACGATTTAAACATATAGAATATAATAATGGGATCGGGGTTTAGGTTTAATAGCTGGGATGGGTAATGAATAAAGTTAATTTATAATGAGACGTCGGGGAGTTAGTAAGTTTACTAACTCTAAACCGACGGATCGAAGAGTTAATAAAAGATACCTAGAAGGAGTTAAATAAGGGAAGTGGTGACTTTGTAAGCCGTCTACGGGTTAGCAATCCGCTAATCCAAGGTAGCGGATAAGGATAGATTAAAAGACTTAGAAACCCTACTAGGCCTGATTGTGTTGTGATTGTTGTGATGATTGTGATTGCGTGATTATTGTGTTGTTGCTGTGAGTTTTGTGTGCAGGTTTGTTAGACTGCTCGGTGTTGGGCCGAGCAGTTATTGTGGATACTTACTCCGGTCATGGGACCGGGTAAGTTAGTTAGTGCCGACTAGGTATCTTACCTAGTCAGAGCGGTGGTGTGGTGGTGTAGTGGCTTGCGGAATGGTTGGGAATTTATTATTATTGTTGATGACTGCGTGATCTGTGTTAGAGTCCCAGTGAGTCTGCGTGTTTATATTTCAGCACTAGGACTCTAGGGTGCGTTAGATTCCGCAAGCCTAGGTTTTGATTACGTTCCGGTACTTCCGACCCGATTGGATCCTCGGGTTTTACCTAATCGGATCATGGTGATTCTGGTTATGGTGTTAACCTACTGGGTGACGCCGGTAGGTGTGTGATTCGGAGAATACGGGGTCAGGTCCTAGGTCCGAATCACATGGAAACTCTGGCTATCTAGGGGTAGTCCAAGTCACCGCGTATCGATGGACGGAGACGGTGTCATATCCGTGGGACCTTGTGTACACGATTAGGAGTCGTGGGTTAGTTACCATATAGGTGACATTGTAAACCCGTGGAAGTTACCAAGTTCGTAGGGCCCAGTGTTTTTTTGTTATTCCTTTATTGCACATTAGATAGATAGATTCTATTGATTGTGTGTGTGGGTTTATCACGACGTGGTAGTGCGTGATCGACCATTTCTTTCTGTTGATTGTTATTTTGGGGTTTTGGGGCGGGGCTTTGTAGACTCTAGATAGACTAGAAGCCGTTAGTGGGGAGCCGATTCACTGGGTGATCTTAGATCGCTCATTAGACTCTTTTTGTGTTTTTCAGGTTTAGCAGCGACGGACGCGGGAGTCCTCGGTGTAGTTTCGGGATGGCTTGTGGCGGGATTTGATTCGGGATTTTTGTGTGTTTTCTCGGTTTGGCATTGTCGTTATTTTGTGTGTTTGATTACTTTGTATATTTGACTTGACGATTGTTTGTGATATCTTATTAAACGTTGTGCTCGACGTTTGATGACTTAAAAATGAAATTGTTTCCCTGATATGAGGTTTTAGTCCGAACCGACACAACTCATTGAAGTAGTGCAAGTAGTACTGCTTGTACTATGGAAATGAGGATAGCGAGGTCAAAGACGGATTGGTGCGAACCTTTTTCTCAAACCGATCTATCTCTGGCTTTGTCTTGTGGTGAACTTTTCGCGTTTGACTTGCTCGGGTTCGATGGGTCATGTTCTTGTTTGATTGTTGACCGGTCAGCTCGACGGTCAGCGGAGAACGGGAAAGGGGCGTTACAGAAAGGTGGTATCAGAGCATGGTTCTGCATGGGTTTCGAAACTTTTCATTTTTGAGTGTTTTCCGTGTTTTATCGAGTCAAATGTGTCACACAAGCATCTATTAGGAAACCGAGCCGCGTCTGTTAAACCCGGGTTTGGGATGGGAAAGTAGGATTTTTGTATTATTTGTACTAACTTGTCTTTGTGTTTTGATGCAGTCTTGTAGCAGTGTGTCCCGGGCGGATTGGAGGGGTGTGTGTGTGCATGCAGAGTAGTTTCAGTTGAGAGGCATGAGTCAGCAGGGGTCAGTTGGTGCGCAGCAGGGCCAGTTGGAGCAGTTTCAGGGATACCCAGCGTCGCCAGACCATACGCGAGGATCGTGTACGGCGGATCGTCCGCCAGTTCCATTGCAACACTTACAGGGTGCCAGAGCAGCCGAGGTAGATTGGTCACCTCTTCCAGACCCTTTACCTGCTTATATGGAGGATGATGCGGGGAGACGAGACCCTTATGCAGACATGATGGGCTATTTAGGAGGAGCGGATATGGAGTTACAGTTACCACCACAGTGGCCAGAGCCGGATGTGCCACAGATACTAGCAGCAGCAGACGTACCACCGATGTATCAGGCACCGATTCTTGAGGCGCCTGAGTTTCCCCCGCCGCTTCTTGTGGAGTATTATCTGATGAGTCCGCTACCGTTCGGCTTCGACCTGGACATGGAGCCTATAGACCCGGAGCAGCTTCAGCACTGGAAACAGCAGGTAGATGAGAAGGTAGCGCTACTTGAGGACATTTTGGAGCAGCAGGTCGGAACTCATCATCAGCAGGACCTACGACCCGGATCACCTCGTACCCCGTTAGACATGGTGCAGTCATCAGCATCTACTGAGTCACAGTTCGAGTCAGTCTTGCCACCAGCCGAGATGGTAGAGGCACCGCCAGCAGTACCAGAGAGCAGAGCATGCAGTGGGTGTGGAGTGTATGAGTTTCATTTGCATTGGTGTCCCCGAGCAGTAGACCCGCGTCTTCGAGAGCCGTACCATCCAGTACCCGGACCGGACTTCTGTCCGTTATGTGGTCACGAGGCCCACAGAGCATTGACTCGTCCTACCGTCATATCAGGAGCGTGTATGCCTGATGGAGAGCCGTATCGAGCACCAGTACCAGAGGGTTACCGAGCTGGACCTAGTCGCAGAGATCCCGAGCCCAGTCAGCCACCCGTTATTCAGTTGCCGGTCGTTCAACCTTCCAAACCCGAGTCAGTGAGGATTTGCCAGTTGGGAAGAGGTCAGGGTCATCTCGCACACAATTGCTTTTTGGATCCCCCGTCAGAGACGATCGAGCCGACTTCTCCTTGTCAGTTGTTTGGTAGTTATGATCATTAGGCGTCCGCATGTTACCGTGGACCACGCTCAGTGTCCACTCCAGTCTGATAGGTATGTGGCCGTGCAGGTCACGATGCTTATCTTTGCCCGATAGCCGAGCCACAGCATGTTGGAGCACCATCTCGAGAGGCACACCCGCCACACCCTCCCAGCGCACCTGCCAGCGGATACTTCAGTGAGCCGTTTTGCCAGTGGTGTTGGGCATTTCGGTCTTGCTGGAGGCGTTAGGTTAGGATAGGTGTAGTTAGTGTTGGAATTATGTCCGGTAATCTCTGTACTGTCTCTAGAAAGTAAGAGTATGTCAATGATCAGACATAAGTCATATAATACTGGGGGTCATGACTGCTTGCTAGAGTCCGCTCATGATCTATAAGTCTTGGATTTATTGCCTTTATTATATGATCCCATATGGGTCACACGCCTAAGCTAACAGGAAACTATGAGGGAACGGTTCAGCAGAAGTACGGTAAAAGTGCTAGGCATTTACTGTACTTAGAGAGATTAAAGGGCCTGATTAAATCTAAGGGATTTAATCAGATTGGGACTTGGGCCCAAAAGCCCAAAAGGAACTAGACATAAGTTTTATAACTAAAACTAAACCTAGCTCTTTTTTCCCTAGCTCTCTCCCTGCGCCTCTCTCTCTCTGCGCCTCCCTCTCTGTGGTCTAGCAGTCTTCTTCCTGTTGGTGTGCGTGTGTGAACCTCTGGAGGAGCTGTCCCTTGGCGGTTCTGCTGATCTCTGACAATACCTCTCTAATCCGCTGCATAAACAAGGTATTAGGTGAGATCCCTTTATGTTTCTGCAAGAGAACCTAGATCCAATATGTTTAGGTGAGTTTAATCTGAGAATTAAACCAGGACAAACACTAAACAATCCTTCAGTGGTATCAGAGCCATTGGTTCTATTAGGATTTCTTGTTAGAATCATGTTTAGGTTGTTTAGAAGTGTTTGAATCAATCTATGCTTGAAATTGATAAGAAAACACTTAAGAAACAAAAGTTAAAACCCTAAACTAAAAATTGCATCGTCCGATGCATAACAAGGATCGGATTGACGCACGGACCGATCGCTTTGCGGATCGAGTCGCGTGGTCATTCCGACCGCGAGAGATGGGCCGATCAACCGAGTGGATCGCATGGATCGATCGCACGATCGCATGGATCTCGCGTCTCGTCCCGATCGCATCTCTCGCGTCCCGTCCCGTCGCCTCTCGTCCCGATCGATCGCCCGCATCGCGTGAAGCTTGCCCGCATCGCGTGAAGCTTCGGCTGGCGTGATCGTGATCGGTTCGTGACCAATCGTTTCGGTTTTGGTTGATGGTTCGGTTTAAAATTTATTAAAACTTGATCGTCACGGTTTAATAATTACAGACTTAATAAAATTTATTAGATCTGGTTAAACTGTGATAAGAAATCCAATGTCGTAAATAAATTGGATTTAGTGCCTAAACCAGTGGTTTTCTAATTTGATTTGGTTGGACCAAATAAATTGAGAAAATCCGGTTTAGTAAATAACCGGTTAACAATTGTGGTTATCGTAGTAATTAATCTTGGTTAGACCAATTTTAATGAACCAGACCGGTTATGTCATTTAATTGGGCAATTGGGTTATGTCTTGGACATAGACCAATTCTTGGGCCTTGGGCCAAGAAGTTAAAACAATTGGGCCAATTATTTGAGTCTCTTCTTCAGATTTAATTTAAAATTTAATTTAATAATTAAAATTTGATTTTAAATTAATCAGTTTCCAAAATATTAAATTAGAAATGTTTCTTGGAATAGAAGTTTCTAGATTTGCATGTTTTGGATATTTAGGAAATTTCTATAGTTAGAAAGTTTCCAATTTTAGGAAGTTTCCAATTATAAAAGTTTCCAAAATCAGTAGGTTTCCCAAAATGGAAAGTTTCCCAAAATAGTAATCTTCTATTTTGGGATGAAATTTTAGAAAACCTATAAACCTCAAATAATATCAAGCGTTGGATGTCTTATCCAGTCTATGTCAGCTGTTGAAACCCATTCAATTGTACACACGGCCTTACAGTGTGAGGGTGTCTATCTTTTGCGTGGCTAAGACAGTTTGTGATTCATTAATGTCATTGGGAGTCCCAGACATTAGTGATTACATGACTGTATAGTCTGGTTTTCTTGACTGGGTCATCGGGAGTCCCGGACCTTGAGACATCAGTGTGGATTGGGCCTCGGGCCCAGATTCATAACCAAGAGTTATATCACGGATATAATTAGCCGAGATAGGGCTTACCGATATAAGCTAAGGTTGGGTGACGGCCAGTGGCCCACTTTGATCTTAGTTATATGTGGATCTTGGAATCATTATATTTTTGAGGGTAACTAGTGTTATTGAATATAATGCGAGATTAATCATATTGAACATATTAACTAAAATCTTTTTATCTAATATTTCAGCAATGACTACTACAAGCACACAAAACGCATTCTCAATCCGGTCTGTTCTCGACAAGGAGAAGCTGACTGGAACGAACTTCCTGACGTGGTCAAGGAACTTGAGGCTGGTCCTCAAGCAGGAGAAGAAGGAATATGTCCTTCGTGATCCCCTCCCAGAGAGGCCTCCAAACAATGCCGCCAGGAATCTGCACAATGCTTGGGAAAAGCATTCGTCAGATGAAAATGATGTCTATTGCCTGATGTTGGCAACCATGACTCCTGAATTGCAAATGCAGTTCGAGAGTGTGCTGTCGCCCATCGAGATAATGGCAAGCCTGAAATCGCTTTTTCAGGAGCAGGCAAGAACTGAGAGGTTCCAGACAGTTAAGAACCTCTTAGACTGCAAAATGGCTGCAAGTGCGGCAGTGAGTCCTCATGTCTTGAAGATGATGGGTTATCTCGATCATCTTCAGAAACTCGACTGCCCTATCAGCCAGGAACTTGCCTGCGACATCGTTCTGCAGTCATTACCTGCAAGCTATGATCAGTTCATCCTGAACTTCAATATGCATGGCTTGAGTAAGACATTGCCTGAGCTTCACGGAATGCTCAAGACTGCAGAGCCCAACTTGAGGAAAGCCAAGGACCCCAATCCGCACCAATTTATAACATTAATACCAAACGGTTCAAACCTAACGAGGAGAACCGAACGTTTCTATGGCATTGTCGTTTAGGGCACATCAGTGAGAAACGCATTAAGAGGCTCCATTCGAATGGACTTCTTGGCTCATTTGACTTTGAGTCATGTGAGAAATGCGAATCCTGTCTGATGGGCAAAATGACGCGGGCCCCCTTTAATAAACCCAACGAGAGGGCCAGTGACTTATTGGGCCTGATACACACTGATGTGTGTGGCCCAATGTCCACAAATGCAAGAGGAAACTATCAGTACTTCATTACCTTCACTGATGATTTCAGAAGGTATGGATATGTTTATTTAATGAAACATAAGTCTGAATCGTTTGAGAGATTCAGAGAATTCCAAAATGAAGTACAGAACCAACTTGGCAAAAGCATTAAAGCTCTTCGGTCCGACCGAGGAGGAGAATACTTGAGCCAAGAGTTCAGTGATCATCTGAGAGAGTGTGGGATAGTTTCCCAACTCACTCCTCCTGGAACACCTCAATGGAATGGTGTGTCTGAGAGGAGGAATCGGACCTTATTGGATATGGTTCGGTCTATGATGAGTCACACAGACCTTCCAATATCCCTTTGGGGATATGCTCTGCTAACAGCAGTGTTCACTCTAAATAGAGCGCCATCAAAAGCAGTAGCTAAGACACCATATGAATTATGGACTGGAGAAACTCCAGTGCTGTCTTATCTTAGAATTTGGGGTTGTGAAGCCTATGTCAAGAGATTAATCTCTGACAAGCTTACACCAAAGTCTGATAAATGCTACTTCATTGGTTATCCGAAGGAGACCAAGGCTTATTACTTCTACCTACGAACCGAGAACAAGATATTTGTTGCCCGAGATTGTAATTTTCTTGAGAGGGAGTTTCTCTCTAAGAAAAACAGTGGGAGTAAGGTACTGCTTGAAGAAATTCAAGATGAACAGGATACTGCTCAACCTAATGAGGAAGAGCAGCAGGAGGACCTACAAGAAATTGTAGAGCCTGAACCTGTGGTACCTGAAGTTCGAAGATCCAGGAGGATCCGTCACGAACCCGATAGATATCAAGGCTTCCTCGTGACTAACTGTCATGATCTTCTGATCATTGATGGTGATGAACCATCGAACTTTAATCAAGCCATGATGGGCCCAGATTCCTCTAAGTGGCGTAAGGCCACTGATTCCGAAATGGACTCCATGTCGGTCAACCAAGTGTTTTCGTTGGTTGACTTACCCGCTGGTGTAAAAGCCATCGAGTGCAAATGGATCTTCAAGAAGAAGATTGACGTGGATGGAAATGTCCAGATTTATAAAGCCAGGTTGGTGGCAAAAGGTTTCAGGCAAGTTCACGGTGTGGATTATGATGAAACCTATTCCCCAGTGGCTATGATGAAATCTATTCGGATTCTACTAGCAACTGCAGCTTTTCATGATTATGAAATTTGGCAGATGGACGTGAAAACCGCCTTCCTGAATGGTATTCTGGAAGAGGATGTGTATATGACACAACCTGACGGTTACATAGATCCAAAGAATGCTGGGAAAGTATGCAAGCTTCATAAATCCATTTATGGATTGAAGCAAGCATCGAGGAGCTGGAATCTTCGTTTTGATGAAGCGATCAAGCAATTTGACTTCATCAGAAACGAAGAAGAACAATGCGTGTATAAGAAGACTAGTGGGAGCAAGATAGTATTTCTTATTCTGTATGTCGATGACATACTGCTTCTCGGAAACGACGTACCAATGCTGCGGTCGGTAAAGGACTGGCTTGGAAGTTGTTTTTCCATGAAAGACATGGGTGAAGCCGCATACGTTCTTGGAATCCGGATCTACCGGGATAGATCTAAAAGGCTGATAGGCTTGTGTCAAGATTCATACATTGACAAAGTCCTGCATAGATTCAGCATGGCAGATTCCAAGAAGGGCTTCACGCCAATGGTACATGGCACAACGCTAAGCAAGAAGCAGAGCCCAACGACGGCTGCTGAGCTTGAGCGCATGAAGAATATTCCTTATGCATCTGCAATAGGATCTGTCATGTATGCCATGATCTGTACTCGTCCTGATGTTGCTTATACATTGAGCATGACGAGTAGATACCAGTCAAATCCAGGTGAAAACCACTGGATTGCCGTCAAGAACATCCTGAAGTATCTAAGACATACTAAGGATAAGTTCTTGGTGTACGGTGGAAGTGATGTGCTTGAAGTCAGTGGATTCACGGACGCAAGTTTCCAGACAGACCAAGATGATTTCCGGTCACAGTCCGGTTATATCTTTTGTCTGAATGGCGGTGCAATTAGTTGGAGAAGCTCCAAGCAAGACACCGTTGCTGATTCCACTACAGAAGCTGAATATGTCGCCGCCTCAGAAGCAGCGAAGGAAGCTGTTTGGATACGAAAGTTCATTATTGAACTAGGTGTGATACCGAATGCAGCTGAGCCTCTGGCACTGTTTTGTGATAACAATGGTGCTATAGCTCAGGCAAAGGAACCAAGATCACACCAGAAATCCAAGCATATACTAAGAAGATTTCACTTGATACGTGATATCATTAATAGAAAGGAAGTCAAGATCAGCCGAGTTCCGACAGATGATAATGTCGCTGATCCATTGACAAAGCCACTCCCAAGGCCTAAGCTCGAGTACCTGACTGAAGCTGTAGGCATTAGAGACATTGAAATGTAATCTAAATTTGAGTGGGAGTTTGAGGGCTTTATTTAGTTAATGATATGTTCTTGTAAAACATTTGAGATGTTTAATAATAAAATTATCTTTCAAGATTATTTTAACTGTGATGAAATAATCGTTCCAAAATGATATGAACCATTTTATAGGTCATCGAAGTAAGTGACTTGATCTTGAGTCATCAAAGTCATTTAGCTTGATCATGGGACTCTATATTTGATAGATGGCTTATATCATCCTGTCCCTAGTCGAAGGTTGTTGAAATTGGAACACCAACAACCGCGTGAGACTAGATTGGTATGTGACTTATGACAAAGTCTCAGGATGTCATAGATGCACGGCATCAAAGTCAGTACATAGGTGTATGTTGTGGTACATACGACCGGACAAGACCCGCTTATAAGAACTCTTCAGGATATTTATATTTGTGTCATAAGAGATTCTTACTATGACTATAGAGTATAGTCCTTAGACCTGAGTTCGCATGCATGTGACTGCACATCATATGATGCGCTTTGATCATTGTCTAACGCTGTCGTTAAGCGATAGTTATAAGGACCTTGTTTGGGTGTATTATGAAATGAGTAGTTTACAGTGATGGAACAAGACGGGATTTGTCCCTCCAATATAAATTGAGTGAATATCTCTAGGCCAATCGGAGATTTGAATACTGGAAAATGCATGGCCATGCTCAAACGGACTGTCCCGAGTCGTTTGGATTGTCAGTATCAAATCAGAGTCCGATGAACATGATTAGGCTTTATAAGGATGACACTCATCTTGCCTTATGACTAATCGAGATATTGAGACAAAAGGAATATGAATACAGAGATTCCAGTACAAGTGGGAGATTGTTGGAATTATGTCCGGTAATCTCTGTCTTGTCTCTAGAAAGTAAGAGTATGTCAATGATCAGACATAAGTCATATAATACTGGGGGTCATGATGGCTTGCTAGAGTCCGCTCATGATCTATAAGTCTTGGATTTATTGCCTTTATTATATGATCCCATATGGGTCACACGCCTAAGCTAACAGGAAACTATGAGGGAACGGTTCAGCAGAAGTACGGTAAAAGTGCTAGGCATTTACTGTACTTAGAGAGATTAAAGGGCCTGATTAAATCTAAGGGATTTAATCAGATTGGGACTTGGGCCCAAAAGCCCAAAAGGAACTAGACATAAGTTTTATAACTAAAACTAAACCTAGCTCTTTTTTCCCTAGCTCTCTCCCTGCGCCTCTCTCTCTCTCTCTGCGCCTCCCTCTCTGTGGTCTAGCAGCGTTCTTCCTGTTGGTGTGCGTGTGTGAACCTCTGGAGGAGCTGTCCCTTGGCGGTTCTGCTGATCTCTGACAATACCTCTCTAATCCGCTGCATAAACAAGGTATTAGGTGAGATCCCTTTATGTTTCTGCAAGAGAACCTAGATCCAATATGTTTAGGTGAGTTTAATCTGAGAATCAAACCAGGACAAACACTAAACAATCCTTCAGTTAGGCCAGGTAAGTGGGGCACTAACTCTATTTTTTTGTTTGTAGATAGATCGGCGGATAGGTGACTTTGCGTGTCGTCTTTGACTTTTCTGATGTATAGCGGCGTCGTATGGGTTTTTGGATATGATGGCGGCCTTATGTACTGACTCTGATCGGAACCATGTACGAGCAGTTATTGTGGATACTTACTCCGGTCATGGGACCGGGTAAGTTAGTTAGTGCCGACTAGGTATCTTACCTAGTCAGAGCGGTGGTGTGGTGGTGTAGTGGCTTGCGCAATGGTTGGGAATTTATTATTATTGTTGATGACTGCGTGATCTGTGTTAGAGTCCCAGTGAGTCTGCGTGTTTATATTTCAGCACTAGGACTCTAGGGTGCGTGAGATTTCGTAAGCCTAGGTTTTGATTACGTTCCGGTACTTTCGACCCGATTGGATCCTCGGGTTTTACCTAATCGGATCATGGTGATTCTGGTTATGGTGTTAACCTACTGGGTGATGCCGGTAGGTGTGTGATTCGGAGAATACGGGGTCATGTCCTAGGGCCGAATCACATGGAAACTCTGGCTATCTAGGGGTAGTCCAAGTCACCGTGTATCGATGGACGGAGACGGTGTCATATTCGTGGGACCTTGTGTACACGATTAGGAGTCGTGGGTTAGTTACCATATAGGTGACATTGTAAACCCGTGGAAGTTACCGAGTTCGTAGGGCCCAGTGTTTTTTTGTTATTCCTTTATTGCGCATTAGATAGATAGAGTCCATTGATTGTGTGTGTGGGTTTATCACGACGTGGTAGTGCGTGATTGACCATTTCTTTCTGTTGATTGTTATTTTGGGGTTTTGGGGCGGGACTTTGTAGACACTAGATAGACTAGAAGCCGTTAGTGGGGAGCCGATTCACTGGGTGATCTTAGATCGCTCATTAGACTCTTTTTGTGTTTTTCAGGTTTAGCAGCGACGGACGCGGGAGGTCCTCGGTGTAGTTTCGGGATGGCTTGTGGCGGGATTTGATTCGGGATTTTTGTGTGTTTTCTCGGTTTGGAATTATCGTTATTTTGTGTGTTTGATTACTTTGTATATTTGACTTGACGATTGTTTGTGATATCTTATTAAACGTTGTGCTCGACGTTTGATAACTTAAAAATGAAATTGTTTCCCTGATATGAGGTTTTAGTCCGAACCGACACAACTCATTGAAGTAGTGCAAGTAGTACTGCTTGTACTATGGAAATGAGGATAGCGAGGTCAAAGACGGATTGGTGCGAACCTTTGTCTCAAACCGATCTATCTCTGGCTTTGTCCTGTGGTGAACTTTTCCCGTTTGACTTGGTCGGGTTCGATGGGTCATGTTCTTGTTTGATTGTTGACCGGTCAGCTCGACGGTCAGCGGAGAACGGCAAAGGGGCGTTACAGAAAGGTGGTATCAGAGCATGGTTCTGCATGGGTTTCGAAACTTTTCATTTTTGAGTATTTTCCGTGTTTTATCAAGTCAAATGTGCCACACAAGCATCCATTAGGAAACCGAGCCGCGTCTGTTAAACCCGGGTTTGGGATAGGAAATTAGGATTTTTGTATTATTAGTACTAACTTGTCTTTGTGTTTTGATGCAGTCTTGCAGCAGTGTGTCCCGGGCGGATTGGAGGGGTGTGTGTGTGCATGCAGAGTAGTTTCAGTTGAGAGGCATGAGCCAGCAGGGGTCAGTTGGTTCGCAGCAGGGCCAGTTAGAGCAGTTTCAGGATGCCCAGCGTCGCCAGGCCATACGCGAGGATCTTGTACGGCGGATCGACCGCCAGTTCCATTGCAACACTTACAGGGTGCCAAAGCAGCCGAGGTAGATTGGTCACCTCTTCCAAACCCCTTACCTGCTTATATGGAGGATGATGCGGGGAGCCGAGACCCTTACGAAGACATGATGGGCTATTTGGGAGGAGCGGGTATGGAGTTACAGTTACCACCACATTGGCCAGAGCCGGATGTGCCACAGATACTAGCAGCAGCAGACGTACCACCGATGTATCAGGCACCGATTCTTGAGGCGCCTGAGTTTCCCCCACCTCTTCTTGTGGAGGATTATCTGATGAGTCCGCTACCGTTCGGCTTCGACCTGGACATGGAGCCTATAGACCCGGAGCAGCGTCAGCACTGGGAGCAGCAGGTAGATGAGAAGGTAGGGCTACTTGAGGACATTTTGGAGCAGCAGGTCGGACCTCATCATCAGCAGGACCTACGACCCGGATCACCTCGTACCCCGTTCGACATGGTGCAGTCATCAGCATCTACTGAGTCACAGTTCGAGTCAGTCTTGCCACCAGCCGAGATGGTAGAGGCACCGCCAGCAGTACCAGAGAGCAGAGCATGCAGTGGGTGTGGAGTGTATGAGTTTCATTTACATTGGTGTCCCCGAGCAGTAGACCCGCGTCTTCGAGAGCCGTACCATCCAGTACCCGGACCGGACTACTGTCCGTTATGTGGTCACGAGGGCCACGGAGCATTGACTTATCCTACCGTCATATCAGGAGCGTGTATGCCTGATGGAGAGCCGTATCGAGCACCAGTACCAGAGGGTTACCGAGCTGGACATAGTCGCAGAGATCCCGAGCCCATTCAGCCACCCGTTATTCAGTTGCCGGTCGTTCAGCCTTCCAGACCCGAGTCAGTGAGGATTTGCCAGTTGTGAAGAGGTCAGGGTCATCTCGCACCCGATTGCTTTATGGATCCCCCGTCAGAGACGATCGAGCCGACTTCTCCTTGTCAGTTGTTTGGTAGTTATGATCATTAGGCGTCCGCATGTTACCGTGGACCACGCTCAGTGTCCACTCCAGTCTGATAGGTATGTGGCCGCGCAGGTCACGATGCTTATCTTTGCCCGATAGCCGAGCCACAACATGTTGGAACACCATCTCGAGAGGCATACCCGCCACACCCTTCCGGCGCACCTGCCAGCGGATACTTCAATGAGCCATTTTGCCAGTGGTGTTGGGCATTTCGGTCTTGCTGGAGGCGTTAGGTTAGGATAGGTGTAGTTAGGCCAGGTAAGTGGGGCACTAACTCTATTTTTTTGTCTGTAGATAGATCGGCGGATAGGCGACTTTGCGTGTCGTCTTTGACTTTTCTGATGTATAGCGGCGTCGTATGGGTTTTTGGATATGATGGCGGCCTTAGCGGCGTCGTATGGGTTTTTGGATATGATGGCGGCCTTATTATGTATGATATATCGTTTTATGTATGTGGTGAATGCAGAGTGTTCAACTGATCGTTTTGAGTAGCATAGTAACTGTTTGCCTGATTGAGATGGGTATGAAAGCAAATAGATTACTGTGTGAAATCAAATGATGAGCGGAACTTTTGACCATTCATCATGACCCGAATCCGGACTGACGACGCATCCGACCGATCGTTAGATTGCGTGACTGTGTGCGTGTGGTAATTGCTTGTTTCATTTCTTGCTTGTTGATTGATTGATTGATTCGTTAGTGCGGTATATTGCGTAGTTTTATCATTCGTGGTTTTTGATAGATTGATTGTTTTGGGTCTTAGAGACCATTGGATTGCTAGTTGTTCGAAAATTTGATTAGTGATTGGTAGCTTCTCTCGGTTTCGTTAGAAAGGTAAAGTGTTAGGTTGATTTTTTTAAATTGTCCTGAGTTTTGAGCTGATTAAGAACGGTTGTGTTCAACCGTCAATTCACGAGGGAACGGACTTATAGTGTATTGTTATTTAATCACGAGTAACCGTCAGGTACGTGATTAAGTAACTATATTTCTATGGGAAAGTGATACCGGGGATAGATCGGGATGAAACTAATTGTTCCGCTGAGTTGTTGAATTGAATGTAGGACGGAATGGCAATGCGATGTGAATACAAGACCGAACCCGAACCCGAAAGCGAGATGAAGTGACAAGACTTCGCGAGACAAGTAGACTGGACCGTGAAGCAGTGGTAGATATCGTCAGAGGAAAATGTATCAGCTTATCGAGCGACCGACAGAAAGAAGCCGAGAAGTATGATGGGTTAGCAAGGAGATTTGGAAAAGAAGGCCGATGTTAATGATGGAATCAGTCAGAAGGAGGCAAGTGATCAGATTCTTGAAGAGTGTCTCAGAAATGAGGAAAGAAAGTCACAATCAGAAGGATGTGGAGGTCGAAGCGAAGTGGGGAAGCCCGAAGTGAGAATCAGAGCAGAGAAACTATCAGGGAATGAGTTTAAGGATCGAGACCGATGGAGACAGTTAAGGGTTAAGTGAAGCAAGGAAGACAAGACTGAGAACCAGAACGGAATAGTTGTGAAGATCAGTTGGGTAGAAATGAATGAGACAGAAGGATCGCAGTAATGTTGGGTGTCAGCAGAATGAAGTGGTGTTCGAGTATGGAAGCGTGAAAGTGGTAATTGAAGCAACTTGCAGGGTTTGATACCGATTCGAAGTCTGTTAGTGACGGATAATTCGGGGACCGAATTCCTGTAAGTGGGGAAGAATGTGATAACCCGCATCTAAAATATGGTCAACGGGCAGCAAAAAGTCTACCAGGGGCAAAAATGTCATTTTTGCCAATTGAGGGGCAAAATGGTAATTTTACCAAAGTTTGAGACGGAAACTATAACGGGCCAAATATTCTTATTTTACAACATAAATAATATTTACAAGATCAGAGTTAAAAGAAACGGAGCGGAAACATGTTTTACGGCTTGTCGGGAATGGAAACCGACAAACCCGAAGAAACTTCAAAAATTCATAACCGGAGCTACGTAAGTCAGAACGGAGTGATTCGAAATGATAAATTCATAAAATAGCATGGGGAATCTAATTGTGGAGGTTTAAAGATTTATGGGAACGTCCAGAAGATTTCTAAAATATTAAACGCAATATCGAGGAAACCAAAGATACGGGTTTAAAAGGTTTAAGAGAATGGTTAAGGCTGATTAAGGAAGGGTTTTTAGACAACAAAACACTCAGAGAGACATCTGTCTTCACCCTGGGTCGCCACTTTGCATGAGTGGAGTGCCATGCATGGGAAACATTCATTGAATCAAATGCATGCAAGTAAACCATCTTGTCCAATTCAATTAACCTCACCAAACCACTCTCTAATCTCTCTAGATTTGGCGACACTCTCTCTCTCTCTCCCTCTCCCTCCAGAATCTTCAGAAACTCAACCATTTCTCTTTGAAGATTTGAAGAACACCAAGAATATTCATATGTTCTTCATTTCTTCTTGAACAAGAAACCCCATATCTTTTGATCCATAAACCCAAATAACCTTCTGCAAAGTGCTATAGCTTCCTCTCACTCTCCTCTACAACCGCCACCTCTCTCTTGCCGTCGCCGTTGCCGGAGCTCACCGTAATCTGGCCGGAAAGCTATTGTGGGTGGTGTATTGTTGGATCTCTCTCTCTCCTCGCCGGTTCTTGGACATTTGAAGCCATGAGAGGGTAGATCTCTTGTCTCTGATCAGTTTTTTGTGAAGTTTGCCACCAGAAGCCACCGGAAAAGTCACCTCCGCAGCCAGTAAACCCTCCTCCGCCTCGGTCAACGTCCGACTTCTCGCCGGAGAAAGCTCCACCGCCTCCAATCTTCAGCCGGTTCTTCAGGGAGTGTGATGGGTCGGTTTGATTCAAGATTTGGGTTGGTTTAAGGCCGGTTCAGCCTTGGTCAACGGTTAGATTAAACCGGTTAACCTTTGACTAAACCGGTTTAATCTAACCGGTTCTAATTAGACCGGTTTAGTTGGTACGGTTCACTCAGTTGGTTCAGTCGGTTCAGGTTGGTTCAGTGGTCAACGGTCCAAGGCTTGGTCAACTCGTCGGTTAACGGTCAACGCCGGCGGTCAACGCGGTAAACCGTCGGTCAACGCCGGAGATCAAGCCGGTCAACGCTTGAACAACGGCCGTTCTGAGATTATCGGAGTGTTCGAGGTTGGTTTCTGTGCAGTTGGGAGTTCGGGATTCGAGTCGGGCGTCTCGGGATTCACATCTGCATCGAGCCGCCATTTCCGCGCCTATCTCACTGTGAGTCGGCTCATAAACCCTTAAATTCATATAGACCGGGAATCAAGAAACCGTAGTACTAGAATTGCATACCCGTTAATAACCTGATTAGTTAATTGATAATTAAATGGGCGTTTAATGATAAACCGGTTAGGATCGGATAAGCATGTTAGGGTTTGAGAATTAAAAGGTTAATCGATTGTGTGCCGTTAGGTTGCTAGTAATAATTGCTTGATGCATTCATATATATACTATTTGATTAGGACCGTATATGCATCTATATATGTATAAGAACGAGAATAAACGAATCTATATATTGGAAATAAGACGACATTAAAATACGAGTTAAACCTAAACGAACATATAGAATATTATAACGGGATCGGGGTTTAGGTTTAATAGCGGGGATGGGTAATGAAAGTTAATTAATAATGAGACATCGGGGAGTTAGTAAGTTTACTAACTCTAAACCGACGGATCGAAGAGTTAATAAAAGATACTGATGTATTGTAAATTTGAGTAGATTTAATCATGATTTGGAGCATGTTTTAGCTTTAGATAATGCATTTAGGCATCATTAGGAGTGCATGTGCTTTGTTTTTCTCTATTTGTAGGTGGTGGAAGACATGATGAAGCACCCAAATGATATGGGGGAGGTAGGGACTGAAAAACACCCAAAAAGGAGTGGAAAAACAGCTAAGGATCATGACCAGACCTCACAGCGGCATACTGAAGTCGCTATAAAGAAATGCGAACATTCGGGAGCCCCAGCGACCTCCACAAGTCGCTGTGGATCAAAAAACCTCACAGCGGCTTCTCACAGCGACCTCCACAAGTCGCTGTGAGATTTGACCTTGAAAGATCGAGTCATTTGAAGATCTTTCGTTCATATTTAGCTTTGGAGCTTCACACCAAAGTTGTAGGCAATTGAGTTAGCTTTCCAATGAAGGTGGTTTGAAGTCATTTGCAGCTATACTCAAAGAGTTATGACCGATTTACTGGACACATATCAATTATGTCATGGTGAGATCAACTTTTGCCCACATGCTACTTTTTCTCTTTTTCTTTTGGTTTGTAGATCCTCCCATGTTCTGAGGTCGACCAAGACACTTTGTTTTCTATTATTTAAGACCTCTTGGTATATCTGGAGAGGCATGATCTATTTCTTGATCCATTTATGGATCTAGATCATAACTTTATTTTTGTTTTGAAGTTTGGTTTTATTTTCTTGGGTTGTTTTTGTTGATTCATCTATTTCTCTCATCTTATATCATCTCAACCATGTATTTTTGTATTTCTATGAATATTAGTGAGTAGTTCTTTATAAGTTTCTGGGTTTGAGTAAGGTGAGGGTGATTTAGTGATGGTTTAGGATGTTTAAAACTTGAAATATTGATTTCTTACTTGTTCGAAGTTCTTAATGCTAGGATTGAAGTAGCTAATCGATTCCTTGATGTTAAATGTTGCTAGCACCGAGAGGTGTAGTTTATGTTTGAAACTCTATCAAGTGATTTACATACTTAACCAATGACAATTGATGTTTAAGGTGTTTAGTGGTAATAAGAACTTGTTCATAATGCATATCTATCTTGAAATTGCCAACGAGAGTTGATGTTAAAGCTTGATAGGTGTAGGGATATTATCATGAGAGTGGAGTAGCTTGATATGTTGTTCTTGGCCTAAGAAACCATTCTATTGTTCTTAAATACTTCTAGATTATTTGTTGATCACCCAAACCGAAATCTCAACCCAAGGAACTTAGTCTTTTATCATCTCTGTTTTTACTCTGTTTTTGTGAATCTTAGTATCTTGTTTAGTGAATGGTTTGTTCTGTTTTTATTTCACTTTTGTTATCTGTATCATTTGTATATTAGTTTCTTTGCTTTCATCTCACTTATGTTTTTAGTAAAAAAAAAAAACCAAATCTCTTGTATTAGCTTAGATTAAGGAACTTTGTGTATTTTTGGTGTCATAGGTCACTAGCTCCCTGTGGATTCGATCATAAAGTGTTACATCGTGATGCAATATCAAAAAAAACTAGAATGAATCAAGGTCTTCAATACATGGGTATTATGAGAATCTCATCCTCATAACTTCATAAAAAAGTCAAGGATTCTCATTCAAAGGCAATGGCTAAATTGGTGGAAGAAGATTAGTAATTTGATTTAGCTAATTTTTCTCCTTTTGTTTAAATGTAAATCATTTATTTTATTGTATTTATTGTAAAGATTAACTTGTAAGAGCTATAAAAAGCTCATTGTTCTATTGTAAATAATATAGAAATTTTTGGAATAATAAGAGTTCTCTCTTCTAAAGCTTTTATGCTTTGTTCTTTGTTTCTCTAAGTTGTGCGGATTCCCCTTCTTAGAAAACATTATGAATTTATGTCTTATGTGTGGATTCACTAAGGCTTAGATTCTTGAGCTTATCACAAGGGCTTTCACACCTTTGAGTGGCGTTCTACGATCCACCCATCGTTTCCTTTTCATCCACTATCGTTTCGGAGAGTTACTTGAGTACAGCCGGTTCGATCCATCCTCATACGCGCGCGTTCGATCATTAACCGGTCCTTGGAGAGTGACTTGAGTCCAGCCACCGACATCCATGTATATCCCGTAGGATCCTACCTCCGTATCTTATATCACATCGACATACCATTCGATTGTGGTAGCGTGCACATTAGGTTTTAAATGTGTGTAAAACGCAAACATCAATTTGGTGCCGTTGCCGGGGAACTAGGCGATTTATCATTAGGATTTCAAATTTCCTTGAGACTAAGCTCTTTTTTGTTTTTGTTTGTTTTGTTATTGATTTTCTTTCAAGTGTTTGCTCTTTTTGCAGGGCATAATCATAAGGGAGAAAGTTCAAGAGAAAGGGATGGCTTGGAACCCTACAAGCTACCAAAGTTTTGAATGCCCATCCATTTATCAAGAAGATCTTTCATATGGAAACTTTTCTCAAGAGCACTAATATGGAGATGCTGAGAGATACCAATCTTGGGACCCCACAAGCTACCAAAGCTTTGAAGGCTCACCCACTTATTAAGAAGATCCTCCATTGATATATCATGGTTTTTACTAGTTTTATGCCATGATATAGTTGTGTTTTTAGTGTCTTTTGTGTTCTTTTAGAGTCTTTTACAGGTATAATCAGGTTTGGAGCTGAATTGGAGATAATGGAGCATTTTGGAGATTTTTGGAGTGTTTGGCCGAGAGATAGAGTTTACTGTCCGAAACAGAGAAAGGTGTCGATCGTTGCACACCTGCAACGGTCGATGCACCAGCGAGATGGGCCAAAAACTCGGCGGTTTAGAAGAATCAAGATATTGCACTTTGATCCAGAGGTTCCTGATATTTACAAAAAAGCCCCTGGCCGAGATTATACCTATATAATAGAGTTTTTAGTGTTTTAATTAGATACGCTTTACATTACACTTTCATAATTAAGAGCAGAGGATTTTTAGAGCTTTTAGGGCTGATCTGAACCTATTACTTCATCTGTATTTGGAGAAGATTTCGAACCCCTTTTACTCTTATTCTTTTATGCAATTTATTCATCTTATGATCATGTTTTCATTATCTATGTCTGAGTAGATTCCTTGTTAGGCTTAGGGTTTCTCACATAGGATTTCTTGACTTGCTAGACTTGTTCAAATTCAGTTAAGGATTCAAACTATATCTGTTCTTCAATTTAATTATGCTTAAAGCTAGTTCTAACCTGATCAATTAGAATCTAGATCTTAGGTTGCTAAATACGTCACGGAAGTGGGGTTTAGGAATCTGAACTAATTAAATTGGGCAATTAAACTTTGCGCAAACGGAAGTTTGGTTTAGGATAATTGTGAACATATCAAACTTGGGATTAATGCTAGTTTAATCTGTTAGTTCTCGCAAACGAAAGTTTGGTTTGTTGCACTTAGACTTAGAGAATTATCGCAAAGGAATTTGGTTAATTCTATATCTGTGTTTTGAGTTCTAGAACTGTGCTTAATTAGATCCTTGCTGAATGAACTGTCTGCTTGTCTGATTTCCTGAGAATACCCTAGGCTTGACGCTTTTAGTTTATTGCTTCCACAACCGTTAATCTCTGCTACTGATTTACTTTCTCGCACCGCTTTTAATTCAATTACATTGCTTTCTTTCTAGTATTAGTCTCTACTGTTCTGATCTATTGAGACCAAGTGTCCCTGTGGATTCGATAACCCTATATACTACTTTGATATTGCTGTTCACTTGCAGTTTAGAATAGGGTAAAACTTAGAACCTATCAAGTTTTTGGCGCCGTTGCCGGGGACTCTTAGAGTCTTCGATAGGACCGAACTTAGGGTTTTTACTAGAAATTTTTCTTTTTGTTTTTGCTTTTTCGTTTTGTTTTTATATTTTGCTAACTTTTTCTCTGTTTCTTTCTGTCGCAGGTACGACTTTCGCCTTGCGTCGATCGTTGCATCCCTTGCGTCGATCGTCACTAGGCGATTCTGAGATTGAATCGATCGTTGCACTGATAACATCGATCGTTGCTGGACGATTACAGACAGTTTATGCCAACGCAGAAAACTCGAAGTAATCCGAACTCGAGCTTGCTTAATCTCGGAGTAGAGGAACTTGGACGTCTAGAAAGGACTATCAGAAGAGAAAAGAGAGAGAGAATGGTACGAGAACGTCTGATCTTGATACCAGATGCTGAAGGTACCCTGAGGGACCGAGATAACAACCCGTACAATGCTGCTGGGCATCGGGTTGATGCTGAAGGGAATGTCATCCCTGATCCTCCTGAGCAACATCAACAGGAGCTGAACCAAAACCAGGGTCAAGGGCAGGCCCAAGGTAGAGAGATGGTGGTTCATGAGAGGACACTAGCTGACTACAACAGACCTGATGAGGTTCATGCAAACCGAGCAGCTCTAGTGCTTCCTGCTTTTGAGAGGAATGATTTTGAGGTAAAGACCATCTACTACCAGCTGATGAGACAGATTGCTTTTCATGGTCATCAAGCAGAGCAGCCTATGGATCACATTGACAAGTTTGAGGACATAGTCACTGGCATGAAGTATGAAGGAGTATGCCCAGACTATCTGTTCCTTAAGCTATTTCCGCACAGTCTTGCTGGAGACGCTAGTGCATGGCTGAGACAACTGGCACCTGGTCAGTATACTACTTGGGCAGCCTTAAAGAGTGAGTTCCTGCGTCACTTTTATGATGATGCGCGCTCGGATCAGTCCAGACAGGACATACTCACTTTTTCCCAAGGAGCTGTGGAGCCCTTGAAGACTGCCTGGATGAGATTTAAGCAGTATCAGCGTGACTGTCCACACCATGGATTCACAGAAGTACAGCTGATTGGTATCTTCTTCAGAGGCATAGATCTCCCTTATCAGACTGCGCTGGATAATTCCAGTAATGCTAATTTCAACACCAGGACTCCTACACAAGCTAAGCAGTTGATTGAGAACCTGATTGGCAGCAACAGTTGCAAGACAATGGATGAAAGGAGGAAGAAATCTGGTGGAACTGTAGAGAATTCTGATATAGCTAATATAAGATCCAGATTGGACACAGTTTACAATCTCCTGACAAGTAAGAAAGCTGTCCACTTTGCCCAAGATGTAGAGGTGATTCAGACTGAGGAGGACACTCAGGAAGAAGATGTGAATTTCATAGGAGGTTCTGGTTTCCAAGGTAATAGATTTAGTAATCAACAGGGGAACAAATTCTCCAATGGAGGACAGACTGGTGGTTTTCAGAAGACCTATGGACAAGGTACTCAGAGAACCTATGGATCTACATCCTATCAGACTCCTCCTGCACCTACAGCCCATGAGAGCAAAATGGAGGCTATGATGGAACAACTGATTGAGAGTCAGACCAAGATTTCTGTGGACTGCAACAAGAAGTTGGACGCTGTCTATGAAGACCTCAATGGGAAGTTTGAGTCTATGAGAACTCACTTGAAGCAGTTGGACACTCAGGTGAACCAGATGTCCAGCTCACTGAAGGGAAAAGGAGTGGCAGACACTCATGTTAAGGCCTGGTCTGTGTACATTAATGATGGATCTCACCTAGGTGAAAGATTTGAGCTAAGTACAGCTGAGTTGGTGACAGAACAAGAATTTTCGGATATTTGTGAAAAACTCTCGGGTGAAATCTGCTGCAGTGCGTCGATCGATGCAACATCTGTGCTGATCGATACACCAGTCGGGATGGCAACGATCGACACACCCTTAGTGTCGGTCGTTGCAGGGCGTGAACAGACAGATCTGTCGGATGATAATGGCATAGATGCTGACTTGGAGCTTGATCGCCTATTCAATGGAGCCTCTGAGATTACTCAACAGGAGATCTACGAACAGATTTTTAGACAACACTCCTCAGTGTCTGAAGTGATTAGGCAAGAGATTGAAGAGCTGAAGAAATTAGAAGGGATTGGTGAAGAATTGGAAGAAATTCCAACTTCTAATGATCCACCTTATCATCCTTGTGTGCAGAGGTACTTAAACAAGATGTTGCCTCTGGATGATGATCTGAAAGACTGGGTGATAATAGTTCCTCAGCATATTAGTGATGTTCTGCTAACTAAGGTCCCGAAGAAGCTGCCTGATCCTGGAGTCTTTGTGCTGGATTGTTCTATCTTTGAGGATAGCTTTAGGCGTTCTCTGTGTGATTTAGAAGCTGCTGGAAGTCTAATGCCATACTCTGTGGCAGAGAAGCTGGGGATGCTGGATTTTACTCCTACTAGGACTTCTCTTGTCCTAGCTGATCAGTCCATACGAGTTCCTGAAGGACTCCTTATGGACATTCCGGTGAGAGTTGGAAACTACTTAATTCCAACAGACTTCCTTGTGCTGAGATATGACTGTGATCCGGATGAAGCATTATTGCTTGGGAGACCCTTTTTGGCTACAGCAGGAGCATTGATTGATGTTAGGAACAGCTTGATAGACCTCCATCTGGGAGATGAACCACTGCACTATGAGATGGATAAGCTGCGAAAGCCACTGATAGATGGGCAGACATTCACAATTATGGACGCAGATTTTGAGCAGCCGGATAATACCATGGTTATAGATCCTGGAGCACATTTCACTCCATCTTTTCTTGGACATGAGCATTCCGCAACAGCCTACTCACCACCTTGGATGAGGAGACTTGAACAGAGACAGGAAAAGTCTCTGCCAGGACCTCCTGGTACCTGAAAATTTCCATCCGACCGGTCAAGCTATTGACCTTAAACAAGCGCTGGGTGGGAGGCAACCCACCATTAGGTACTGGTGTTTTTCTACTTAATTTTTGGTGTTTTTGTTAGGATTTTACGTTTTTTTTTGTTTCTGGTAAGTTTATGTTTGCAGGTCTCGGATAAATCGCAGTGCAACGATCGACGCATTTCTGTGTCGATCGTCACAACACGAAAGGAATCGCATTGCAGCGATCGTTGCGGTCCTGAGCAACGATCGACCATACACAAAAATCGCCAAGTAACGGTCGATGCACTTAGTGCAACGGTCGATGCCTAAGCGACAGAGGTAACCCGACAGACATAACTTCATCTTTTCAAATTTTTATTTTCTTTTTACCGATCCTTCGCTGGACACTACTGGGGACAGTGTGTCTTAAGTGTGGGGGAGGTGCTACTGACTTTTGTTTTCTGTTTTCTTAAGAGTCAGTCCGTTTTTC